>VOPJ01005448.1:0-33136 GCA_014673585.1 Semibalanus balanoides | reverse complement strand
CCTCGCCTCCCACCACCACTCCCCAAACTGCACCCATGATCGGCTCCGCTCCTGAGTCCGTTCAATTTTGGTGACACCCTTTTCAGCTAGGTTTCATTTTGGCGACTCCAACTCATGCCAGAATTACCGACTCTGGCCGTAGTCGACTCCGACTCCGCAGCCCTGGTCACGAAAATGTCCATTTCAGGTCACAGCACCGGTGCTGCCGTGATTTGTTTGCACCTCTAGTTGAAAACTTAAAAAAATTATATGCAGATGACAACACTTTTAGTCGTGGAGACTAATTCGCAGTTACCAGTAATTTATTTTACTATGTTAGTTAGTTCCTAATAAGTAACTTCACAATTTAGTTGCGGCTTCTCAATCTCGTTTCGTGTCTGGCATGGTATCAAGAAGTTGATCCGGCAGGCTGACGAGGTATCAAGAACTTGATCTCGCCCAGAAACGGTGGTATCAACTTCTTGACACCAGCTGGCCCCGGCTCGGTCGTGGGATCAAGTTCTTGATCCTCGATTTAGGCAATTTTCTACCAATAAAATATATTTAATATCACGATTGAACGTTTGTATGGTAAGTTTCAGGTCCACTCTTCATAAATATGTCTCAGTTAACTCTCAAATGCAAATATTCAACTCAGAATAGCCGTTCGAAAATGACCGATTCTGGCCATTCAAAATAAATGGAAAGGTGTCAAGATCTTGACACCTCAGGAGGCGTCAAGAACTTGATCCTTTCCCTAGAGTGTCCCCAACTGATATACATAAACACATGCTAGTCGTTTTCACGATGGATTATTTTGCGTGAAATGTTTTAAAACATTTTAAAATGTTTTAAAATGTTTTAGTAATAGCCGCTTTTACGATGGACTAATTTGCGAAAAAATGTTTTAACCCTCGCCCCACGGGACCGTAGGGTGAGGGTTAAAACATTTCTCGCACATTTCTCGCAAATTAGTCCATCGTGAAAGCGGTTACTACTGAAACATTTTAAATAATCTTAAAATGTTTTAAAAAAATTCGCGCAAAATAATCCATCGTGAAAACGGCTAATATGCCCTGCTATGTCCAATATCTATGAGAAGCTGGCAAGAAGGTAAAATGAAAGCCTGCTTAAACGGAACCTCTTTGACAAACGAATGGTATTCGGTAGTTGAACAAATTAAAGTGTGTTCTTTTGGCTTACCAAAAATTCATTCATAGTGGGCATGTGGGATTTGATCTGGTAGTTACACGGCTATAACAGCATGTATCGCGCTATTGCTCGTAAAAAACATATCTGAGTAATAACCTTAGGCATGCAAAATGACTTCCGCCAGTAACCGCCATGATTTTTGGGCTGTAACAAAGTTAGTAGTTATGACATAGCCGTGGGTCTTATTTTACCATATTTGGTATTGAACTGCCAAGCGGCGTTAGGACACGTGAAGTTCTCAGAGTGGATGTGGTTGAGGAATGTGACGTCTGTGTGGCGGCCGGCGGCGGCTGGTAAGTCGCAGCCGCACAGGGGACCGGCGTTCGACTTTTAGGCGCTTAGAGGCAAGCGGTCACTGTGACGGCCGCGGTTGTTTGTATATATGGGAGAGTGTGGGTTGACTGAAGGAGAGTAACTGAGTGACAGAACAATATTAGCGTGAAAGGAATTCAAGACTATAACGGGGAGCTGGAAATGAACTGAGACCGAACTGACAGAACTGAGCGAAATCAACACAACTTCTTTACATGGGCGCACATGCAGTCCAAAGCGTACTCTTTCAGATTAGGTAAAGATCACCTGCACGTTTTTGCGCCAATTTAAAATATGTAATTTTTGAGTAGCCTCGCGATCAGCAGGGATAAAATTTTTATCAATGAAGGAGTTGATTTATAAATTTCTCTCGAAATCTGCGCTACGTAGCGACAAGTGGAAAATAACGCTATATAGTTTAATACTAGCTTAATCAAAAGTGGGTACTCTTTCATGTCAATATTGAGATTACCAAAGGTCACCGAAGGTCAAATTTTAGCCATACATGGTCGTCATTTACAAAGTCATCTATATCTTTAGAATTAATAGAGCTATAGCAAGCGCAAAAATGCATGTTAGGGACTGAAAAACGAACATTCAATTGCGTATTAAATTTGCCAAGCGGATACATTGGTTATAATGAGTAAATTATGTCTTCTAATAATGACCTCAGATAAATTGCGTCAGAAAGAATTTGGTTGATTGTAATATACACCTTAATGTTTCATAGGTGCCTGGATGCCTGGAATAAAAATAAATAAAAAAACGTCTTAAATGCACGACACCTTGCGAAGACGTAGTTTAGTTAACACGCGCACTGGAAGGGGGGTAATTTGCACCCATCCCCACAGGTTTTCATAGATAACTCGTGAACGAAAAAAAGGCAGACAACTGCTACTAAGTGAAATTTAAGCAAATACAATAGCAAATCGTTTAACACCAAAAATGTCAAATCGGTTGGTAGAGTTTTGAGCTATGTGGATTTGAAATTGAAGATGGCGGCGAGAATCTCGGTCGGCGAAGCGTTATCTCAGACACCAGCAGTCGGATCGGGATGATTCCAACGCCATTCGGAATCTCTGGGTAACTTAATGTCAGAAACTGACATAACAATTACCCCATTATGGTGTACTATGACGTCACGGAAAGGTCAAGTTACAAAGTGTCTAGTTTTGATCCTGCTGTTCTTTCCTATCATGATCCTGTTGTTCTTCTTCCGATGACCTCATTTTAACTTTGAAAGATTTACCTAGGGTCATCCAAAGTTCCGGAAATGTAAATCATCATAGCAGCTATTAATTCTGTTAGTTTGGTTGCTCTGGCTGTCATGCTTTCAGAGATCTCAGGGGGAGGCCTCCAGTGCGCGTTAGTGGCATACCCTCTCCAGGTACGTGTTAACCTGCGAGTTATTGGAGGTGGGGGTGGGGGGGCTATTTATAGCCCCCCTCCCGCTATGTTACTTAATAACTCCTAAACAAACCATGCGCAGATCACCGACGTGAAACTTTTAAGTACCTTATCTCCACATCAATTTGACATCATTCTGCCAGAATTTTTTGATGAAATTGATGAGGCTATGAACTGTTGTCAACTAGGAATCACCTTTTGAGTGACGTCATGTTCATGCCATCTTTTGGTTGAAAAACAAGGTTTTGCGGGAAACGCTGTCAAAAGTACAGTTTAAAAGATAATCTCAATTAATGAATAACAAACGACAAATAATAAACTCAGAAATCAAACTGCGATTTCGGATCTTCACAATTTCTTAAATTTAAAATTTCAAAAATTGCAAAGCATTTTGTTTTTGTTTTTGCAATTAAAAAAATGTCGAATAAAAAACAAAACAGAATAGACATGTTTAAAAAGAGTTAAATGAATATGTGTAGCAACTAGCAAGTTTGAAGTTAATATCTTTAAAAATGACTGACTTACAATCTTCTATGCATAACACGCGTATGCTTAACTAATACCTACATATAATTGATTTTCTTTTGCTTTTCAGGAAATGACTAGGTCAATGTCATAAGTTGATTGGAACATTCACAATATTATAATTATGAGCACATACCTGTGTATCAGAAAATGAAGAGTTTGAGCTTGTTACCCTTTCTGTTCAAGAGGTAAAAGGTTTCCCGGAGGAAAATGGAGACACTTTGTCTCTCCCTTCCACCTCTAGGGTTCTCTCTTCCCTAAGTGTAACTACAAACATATCTTCTGCACTGAAACGGTGATTGACAATGTATATTTGGTAGTTGAAATAAACATACAAATTCATTCAGTTGCGGACTTTTAACAGTATGTACCTACTTGTTGGTGTTAGAGAGGGGTGTAGCCCGTGTAGGTGGGGTTAAAAGGAGGGATAATATTTTAACACCATGTATATTCACTGTATGGCTAGGCATCGATTTCAGGTCAAAATCCTATAACTTTAGCTTGTTCTTCCGATGACCGGTTTTGGAGCACATCTGACCAATTGTGCGAATGTGTAAAAGTGCTTCCTTCTTTACGCAAACGGCAAATATGCTATAGGAGGCGCTGGTGTGCACATTCAGCGACAATTATGTACCTATAGGTGACGCTGGTGTGCACATGAACCACAAGTAGGGCAGATAAACATAAAAATGTAGCCATTTGCACCGAATTGAAAAGTCTTTAAGTCAAAAGCCACGATATCTTGACGGGTGAGTACCTCGGTAGGATGACGGATGAAAAACGCACAAAATGTAATCCACATGCATATATTGTCCAATGGTGCGGACGGGTTAGCACCACAGAGTTATCACCATCCAACAGCAAAGGAAACATGAAATGAGCTCATAACAAGTTTATGATACCAAATTGACCGTTTTTAAAGAATATATGCGTCTATCGTCCGTTCGTTCAGTTTAGCATGCCATCATACTATTTACTTAATCTAGTAGCGTCATGGGATACAAGTCGGTCTGCGCATGCACAAGCACTGCGCATGTGCTAGAATTTATTCACGAGTAGGGGAGAGTGCCCATATTGCGCCCCCTTAAGCGAAAACACGTTCTGTGCTTAGCATATACGTCGTATGAATAAAAATGCGGCTTCAGTTCGCGATCCGGACATTTTTTTAGCCAAATAACCCCATCATTTAACAATCGGATCACTTTTATGGTAGCTGTAGGATTTTTCGCAGACCCTTGCAAAAGGCGCATTTAGGCACATCGTGCCCTAATTGACCATGACTGGGCGCATTTAGGTGGACTTACTTTTCCAATGTTATTTAACATGTTGCCTCGACTTTGCAAATAATACGAATGAAACCGTTCGGTTTCAACATTGTGTGTGTAAGTTATGTTTGGACGAAGTTTCCCCGTACCTAGATTTATGTTGGGAAAAAGTTGCTTTTTAAAGTCTCGCAGGTCAAATACCATTGAGGTTAATCTACCACCTGGTCAAATACCACGGGTGCTCTTAAATGCGCCATGGGCGGCAAGTGTTATAGTGCCCTGGGCGCAATTTGTATGGGCGCGATTCGGAAATGTCACTGCAAGTCGGGAAAACAGCAAATATGGCGGAACATATTTAGCTTTGAATCTGTCTTTTTGCTTAAAAGGATTAAATGCATTTGCTAATCCTAATTCAAACCACTTCCAGCTTCTTCCTACCTTCACAATAAAACATAACAGTGCAGTAAACATGCATATCCAGATTAAGATAAACACAACATTTTCGAAAAATGACTTTCCTGACAGCGACAACTGACCTTTGCTTGGCGACAGCAGACCGGAAAAAATGAGTTAGTGAGGGATTAATAAGATATATGGCACTGAAAAATCATATAGAGCCTTGATATTTTTCGAGATATTGACATGGGCGGATTTAGGAAACCTGGCGCAGTTTGGGCACTCTCCCCTACACTGCGTTTGGCTCAGGGTCGGCGCAACCGGGGACAGGGGGCAGCTGCCCCTTGGCGTCAGCCAGGGAGTGGGTCAAACATATCCTTTTGCCCACCCCCAAAAAAAATCACGGAGGCCCACTCCCTGAAAGGTGCCCCATGCTACAACTGGTTAAAAGAACGGAAATTATGTTCGGTTTCTATCGATTTCACTGACTAACACTTCGCAGTGAATGTTCTAGTCTGCGAAGACAGAAAAGATGCAACGATGAGCAGAAAATATTCTGAGACAGAACTCTCCAGTCCCCATTTATATATTTCACGAAGGTTTTCACGGAGGATTATTGTGCGAAACTTTGCAAAACTTTATAAATGATGTGAAAAGTTTCGGCGATCCATTCTTTAACTAAACAACTTTTAAACGCTATTTCTTGTCAGAATACTGCTATAAACGAGGCTTCTGTGATCACCTGTCCGCCAGTTAACACCACAGGCATGCTCGTGGGTTCCGGTCCAGGACGTCTATTCATGCACTCTGCAGCTTATGCACGCTGGCCTATAGCCCGTGCCTTCGAGTTGAGGTCGGGACAGGGTTGCCAGGATCCGTGGTCCTCTGTCTGCGCCTCTGACGCGGATCCCGTGGTTCCGCTGGTCTTGCTTGCCTCTGACGGATCGTCTGGGTCCCCTGTTCTGCTGCCCTCTGACGGATCCCGTGGTCCTCTGTCTTGCTGCCTCTGACGGTCCCGTGGTCTCTGTCTGCTGCCTCTGACGGATCCGTGGTCCTCTGTCTGCTGCCTCTGAGCGGATCCCGTGGTCCTCTGTCTGCTGCCTTTGGACGGATTCGTGGTTTCTGTCTGCTGCCCTCTGACAGGATCCCGTGGTCTCTGTCTTGCTGCCTCTGACAGGAACCCTGGTCCTCTGTCTGCTGCCTCTGATGGATCCCGCTGGTTTCACTGCTGCTGCCTCTGACCGCCGGAGGGCAGGTCGCACCGGCGGCCGACCGCCAAACACTGACACCACGGGAAAGGACGGCCGCGGCGGCACTATTAAAGGTGACTGGGGCCGCCTCTCCTGCATCAGTGTACATCCCGCGGTGGAACTGAACAGACAAGGTGAAGCAGCTGTCGAGAGGTCTCCCAGTGCCGGCTGTGGGAATGTGTGTGTGATTCCGTGGTGAGCCGGTGTGTGTATGTGTGGTGATTAACTCAGTACGGCTGCTAGTGGCTACAAGCCAGGCTGCTGGCTTAGCCGAACAGTTTGAAATGCCCGACTGGGCTCCTTTAACCTTCAACTGAAGCTGTTACATTAAGGACCAATTTTAAAACAGTTCTTATGCCATGTTTCCGAAACATTCATTTGATTTGTGATATTTATATCGAAACGAAAAACTTCAGCTGCGTGGCAAGATGCACACAAACTTTGCAAGGGAATGTAGAGTTTCTGCTCAATTGTTCTGGATCATGTGACCTTTTCATTGAAAAATAAAGCCAGCCGTATCATTTGAATGCACAATATCTTGGCACAGAATTCCTGTGAATATTTATTGTGAAAGGTGGTATATCATTTGTTTTTGCAATGTACCTAGAGCAAAAGTTTTGGATAAATTTGGATCTAATACAATCTATCATCCATTTAACCTTTTACCAAGTGGGGTGGCAAATTCTCCTCCCTCGTTGGTTTTCCGCTTGCTGCTCCTAACTTACTTATCCTAGCGTCTTGATTAAAAAAAATATAACATTAATTTAGATGTGTTCGTTCAAAAAATATAATAATAAAAAAAAACGGGCGAGCAGAGGTGGTGCCAGGCCGAGGCCCTGTTTCGGGATGATGTTGAAAATACTGTTGTTTCGTGCAAATCGCATACTTTGTAGTTTGCTGTGCAATAAATCCTTCGGAAATATCTGTATTTTTCACTGCAATTTAAATAATAAATACTGGGATTGTATATATTTTTGCAAAGCTGCATTATGCCACAACAAATAAGAGGCGATATACCCTCCCTCAAATTGGATCCAAATTACGTAAAGGTTCAAATTTGCATGATGATATAAAAGCATTAAAGACAAGGTGCTTCCAAGCTTTTACCTGGATCTGCATATGCCTAATATATTACGTTTAACAAATTACAGCAAAAAATCCACATATGGCGTCCATATCGTCCCAAACAACCACGAAAAAATGTGTATTACCCAAAGAACGGCACAATTTAGATCCAACTCCTGAATACCCCTATTATTTTTATTTTTACCTGTTTTAAAATTTTAAAATAAAAGAAAAGAAAGAAAAAAAAATACATGTCAAGTCCAACAACGTCTGTTGCATGCAAATCGGTCGAGCCACACGAATCTCTCCAAAAACATCCAAACTTTATTTTTTTGTCGCTGACCATTATGTTTACAAACAAAATTATCGGGGTTGTTTCCATCTAAATCGAACGAGTGGATCTAAAAATATTTCGAGGCGGGGCAGAATATCCCCACTCTCGTTACGTATCTCTGTCTGCTCGCACGGAATGTGATCACGATAAAATATGTCTGACCATGTCTCCGTGTCTGACCGGGCCCTGCACCTCTCTGTTGCAGATGCTGCGTCACGTTGCTCTGTTGTGTCTGGTTGTGGCCGCCTCCACCAAACAGGTGGAGAAGCGCCAGGTCAACCAGGGATATGGCGCCCCTGCCGCCGCCAACGCCGCCGCCCCCTCTCAAGGATACGGTGGCCCAAGTGGTGCCGCCCCTGCCCTCGACACTTCCTTCAACGCTGCTTGGCGGTCGGCTTTGCTGCGGTGCCGGCTTCGTGGTGCTACTGGCGTGCCGGCTTCTGGTGCTGTCGGCGGTTTCGGCGGCGGCCGCCGGAGGTGCGCTGGCGGCAAGGCCGCCGACAGACCAAGTACATCCTGAACCTGCGACCAAGGCGGTGATCCGGGTGACCGTGTATGACACCCGCCACCGAGTCCTGCCGACCACGCTCTACAAAACGTCAACCAAGACCGAGCTACTACCAGCAGACGTGGGCAGCTGGAGACGACCACGCGCGCCGGCGGCTCCGAGTACCAGGAGGAGACCAAGATCGCCTACCGCACCAACACCGTGGTGGTGCCCCAGGTGGAGACTGTCACCTCCACCCTGGTCTTCACCGAGGACGAGCACGAGACCGTCACCGAGACGGACACCTTCACCCAGACGCAGGCGCAGCAGTACCCGGTCACCGTCACCGTCACCAGCACCCAGCGCATCCCGCAGGTCAGAAGCTCCACATCATCACCACTGGGGCGGCGGTGTTATCTGACTCAGACCATCGTCCACAACGTTATCATTTCTTTTATCATGATTCGTCGTTATTGACAACAACATTGTAACCTTACCCGAAGCATCCAGTGCTATTCGACATAATTTGACAGCTTGTACTTGCTGATTTTGACAATGCAAACATTGAATTTGTCACCAATCAGTTGACCGCAGGCCAGATTCGTGTCAAACACAGCTGGTGAACACCTAACGCTCTCCTTCTGTTGCTGTGTCCCATCTGACGTCCCGTTATCTTCGTGTGTCCCGTCTGATGTCCCGACTTCTCCGTGTGTCCCGTCTACGTCCCACCGTTCTCCGCGGTTCCCGTCTTGATGTCCCACCGTTCCCGTGTGTCCCGTCGACGTCCCACCGTCTCCAGTGTTCCCGTCTGATGTCCCACCGCTCTGCGTGTCCCGCTGATGTCCCAACCGTCTTCCGTGTGTCCCGTCTACGTCCCACCGTCTCTGTGTGTGTCCATCTGACTCCCGTTATCTTCGTGTGGTCCCGTCTGAGTCCCGACTTCTCCGTGTTGTCCCGTCTGACGTCCCACCATTCTCCCGTATATTTCCAGGTTTCAGACGTCGTGACCACCACGTACCAGGACCAGTTTCCAGACCCAGTTCGTGACCAGCCTCGTACGAGTGGCGCAAGACGAAGAACCAGAACGAGCCGCAGGTGCAGATACATACACCAACACCATTCACCAGCCAGAACGGTGCAGACCGTGGTGGTGACCCGCACCCAGCAGAACGTGCAACCGTCACCAAGTGCGCCCCAGCAGCCAGCCGCAGCAGAGCTACCAGCAGCCGCAGCCGCAGCAGCAGCAGCAGCCGCAGCAGAGCTACCAGCAGCCGCATCAGCAGCAGAAGCAGAGCAGGGTACCCTCAGCAGCCCCGGCAGCAGTACTAGGCGGCCGCCCAGCAGCCGCAGCACCTGACGTCAGCATAAGTCGTATACAGTCCACCATAGTCTAAGTCATTAGGTTAAGGCCGCGAATTCCCATACTGATGATATTGTGTATTGCCGTTGAACCGGAGTTGGACACCGGAAGTCTTCCGCTGGTCGGACCAGTCCCCGTGGCTCTGTGTTGTCACGTTTTGTTCCCGAGTGTGTGATGTCGTTAATGAGGCGACTGCCGACTCATTGCGAAGTCGCCGCGCTCTCCTTCCTTCTGGTGACGTCATCACGTGTCATTCCGTCGGAGACAAGTTAAAGATAAGCTGATTGCCTGCATCATATACTCGTACGTGTATTTATGTATTAATTATTATTGTACAAATGTTTTGTAATAAAGGAAAATATCTACATCTGACTTGGCAACTCATAAAGATGCGCGCATTTTCACCAGCCGGTACGGCGATCAGTTGAAGTCAACCGATCTCAGCACATTCTGAAAAGCAATAAGTGATCTCATCCTCTTTAGATCTCTAACAAGCATGCAATCACACGTAACAGTAGTAAGTAGTACCACACCATTCAGTTTCAACTTTAACATCAGAATAACGCTTAAACAGCTGAAACACACGGATAGCCAGCCAACATTTGCGCCAATGTATGTTGGATGTCCCACTATGACACACCCTGTCATGTGTTCATGACACGATATACCTACATCCATGCAGAACTGATCTGCTGCTTAACAGCGATGTTTTTGCAGCTTTTAGCTGCTCAGCAGCGGCTCAAAAATATGGATATTATCATGTGACTGAACAGATGCCAAATAACTTACTTAAATTGCTATACACGACATCCGCTGGTAAGTGAGAAAAAACACGATCAGCCATTTGTCAGACTTCCTCTTTGCAGGTCTCGCCAGGCCTGTCATCCTGCAACTGTCGCTGCTGGCTAT
The DNA here is from genome assembly GCA_014673585.1 of Semibalanus balanoides. NCBI lineage: Eukaryota > Metazoa > Arthropoda > Thecostraca > Balanomorpha > Balanidae > Semibalanus > Semibalanus balanoides. The sequence continues at coordinate 22,635 of VOPJ01005448.1, read as the reverse complement.
TTATGCTCCTACTGATTTAATCGGCTCCGTCAGAAGCAGACTCTTCCGCACTTTCCATGGAAGCGCTCTCCTCTGGAGACAGTCAGTATGGCTCTGCATGGCATACGACCTTACAAGGCCGCCACCCATGGATACCAGCCGACACTGGGTCCCACAGCTGGGCTCTGCGGCTCGGTCTCTTAGGTGACACACACACACACAGCTGGCTCCATTCGCAGCTGAGCACACAGGAGCGTCCCAGAGAGAGCCTACAGTCGGACACGATGGCAGCCGAGCGACTGGGGTTAGCTGCCGGCCGCCGTTCACACATTGATGCTGAAGTCGCGTCCCTTCAGCGTGTGCGCCAGGGTGCGCAGGTCGAGGTCGGTCTGGTCGGCTGGCTCTGCGGTTCGGTGGGCGGCTAAGTCCTGCTGCAGCTGCAGCTGTTGCAGCAGCAGGCCCTGCAGCTCGGCGGCGCTGCGGCCGCGGCAGGCCAGCTCGCCGGCCGGTGGCAGCAGGATAGGTGTCCTGGCGCGCCGTCTGCAGGGTAACGGGCACATGTCAGGTCAGGTCAGGTCAGGTCACAGGACAGTAGGGTTGTTCCTAGAAGTCAAAGTTGGAAATTTTAGGCAGCTAACCCTCAAATTCGTTGCTATGACTATCAAAACAGTCCTGATGTAGTTTTGTCGAATCGTACAAGGTTTACTCTCCTCCCATCAACCTTGAGGGGTTGATACTCTCATCGACCTTGAACCAGGACCCAGGGCGCAGCTAGGGACCTGGGCGACAAGGGACCTGGGAATCCACTAACTTCCAACTCATTCAGCGTGAGTGACGCGTTGAGGTCAGAGCGATGTTGTCAGGTGCGCAACCAGGATTTTCGTAAGGGGGTGGGGCACGACCTCAGGGGCCCCGTCGGGCCACGAGCGGGCCCCACCACGCGGACCCAATAATGACCCCTGCGGCCTGCAGATATCAGGGGCGGTTCCAGGGCATACCCCACCCCATTTTTCGAAAACCATTTATTGCCCCCCCCCCCCAAGAAAACAAAACAAAAAACAACAAAAAGTTTCGGAGCGTATTGTACACTTGTGTTAACAAGCCTCCGCAGTTGCGATAAGGTGCACACTAAGGTCCGACTTCTTTTCTCCGCTTAGCGTATGTTTGACGGCGGAATTAAAGAAACGACCGTATATGCATTTAAACGCCATTACTGAAAGCTTCAAATTGATATATTGATGCACCTGCCTCTACCTTGTGTATTTGCTGCTTTTAAAACAAAAAATCCGTTTTTAGCATTTTGGCGGTGAAAAAACAAAACGTTTTTTTTGCTTAAAAAACAGCCTAATAACAAAGGTCAAGCCAATGCGTCAATATACAAATTTTGAAGCTCTCAGTAATGCAGTTCAAATGCAATGAATTTGTCGTTCCTTAATTAAAAATTCCGCCGTAAAAACATACGCTAGAGGGAGAAAACAAGCCGGACTTAAGTGGTGTAGGTGTACCATAGCAACGCAGGCCCTGTACCTACATTACAAACGGGCTGATGACACGCTCCCGCCCCCCCCCCAACGATCAACAGCTTATCGCTGGTGGGCTGACAGCCTGTAAAGTATTGACTCCCCACGCTCCACAACTTTTTTTAATTATTAAGGCATAAAGTCACAAGGATAATCTAAGGTCACCAAGTGTTGAAACGCTGATCAAATTTGCGCTCCCAACCAAATAGAAATGGTGTCTTTTAAAAGAAAAATAGGTCCATCCCTTCCGACTGACGGATCCAGCCGTCGTTCTTTTTGGGGACCACTTTTTTTGCTAAAATCCCTCTTTATTTCTCCTCCGGATTTGGGCCGGTACCTTTATTTTATATTTGAGCTTTAAAATATACTTTGTCGGGAAAAAAACGACAAAAACGCCGATACGCCGTAACATATATGCGACGAAAAAACACAACATATAAGTAGTAATAACGTTACATAAAAACTAACTCGCAGGCGTCGCCGAAAAATTGGGGGGTCGCTGAAATGGAAAGACAAACGACTGTCTTTGGCCTCATTTTAAATAAGGATTTTATGTTATAAGTTAGGTGCTTAAGTTATTTAAGCGCCGCCGAAGCGGTTGCGAAAGTTTTTCGGGTTCGCCTGATAAACCCAGAAATATAGGCGTGGGCCGATAATAGACGCTAAACAGTCATGACTTAAGACATAAACAAGAACGCAGTATAACATGAATGGCATGCCCATACCCACTTTTAGGAGCAAAAGTTAGGCAAACTGCCATATCAACTGTGGAACTAGTGTCAACAATTTTGAATCAGCTATAACAACTTGGAATATTTTCTAGGCACAAGACCTATAACTTAAATCAATTGCGCCGCGGAGCGTCGCAATTTTTTTTAGCCTTTTGCCCTGGATATGCATTCTTGTCAATGTGTCACATTGTGTATGGTGCGGACCTAAAAATGTTATATTGCGTTTAATACTGCGGTAAGAAATGTTAATGCGAACTGTTTTGCCCATTGATATAAGAGAGAAGCAACATAGAACATAAATGCGCTGTGAAACGGTAAGATTTTAAATCTGCATAACATATATTTTTTGTTAATTGCACCGAGGAGCAACGTGCAAGTTTGTTGTTTTATTCCCTGGACCAGTGACATTCTTACTGTTATTTATGATAATGACCTGTTATTTGTTTCCATTAAATTTGTATACATGGACAGAGCATAGCCTTTTATACATTATTACCGATCGCTTTCCTTGGGGGAGGCTTGATCGTGGGGAACAAACAAGACCACTTAATGCATTGGGGCAATGGCCCTAAATGCCCCTTCCCTGGATCCACAATGCTTGGTAAACATTGTAAATGGTTTTGAAGCAGCAAGAGCCAGTACGACTTTAACGCGCATTAATGGTTCTTCTGTATCTGGTGGAGCTTAGGAGGTGGCTCGGGGAGATGGTCTTGGCCTGGTCCCCACTTTCAATTAGCTCTTCGGTCCAGCAAGTTGGGCACCACTGGAGCCCAGCAAATTCCGCGTGCCGATGTTTGTGTCTTTGCGTCGCGTCCGCCTTTTCGGAGCTCGGCACGACTAGCTAAACAAGTCCACCTAAACGTTTTTAGAAAGGGAGTAGGCCCTGGGGCAAGCAATAACTGCCAAGGAAAGGCCTCTGCCTGGACACAAATGGATTTATTTTCCCAGTTTTCCAAATTTGTATAAATAATAACAAAACTCATGTCATGCGCCGGCAAGCGGCGCGAAAGTTTTCCAGTTTTCACTGTAAATAGTTGGATTTGGACTGCTGCAAATTTTTTACGATAAATTATTGACGTTTTTTTTTTTGGGGAAGGACATGTTGCCCCCCCCCCTTCGAGGCTATTGGAGGGGGCCCATGCCTGGGTTTTGGCCTACCCCCTGGATCCGCCAGTGGCCGTTCTAAAACCGGACAAAGAAACACGGTTGCCTCATAGGGGCCGTAGGGGTCATCGTTAAGGAGGCACGTGCCTGTGGCCCCCTTGTGTGTGCCTCTGGGCCTGCAGATTGAAATATATGATAGCCGTTTCACGAGGATATTTTGCGCGAATGTTTAAATTGTTTTTAGTATTAGCCGTTTTTACGAATGGACTAATTTTGCGAGAAAAAAAAAAATGTTTTAACCCTCGCCCTACGGACCGTAGGCGAGCGGTTGTGAAAACATTTTTCGCCAAATAGTCCATCGTGAAACGACCTACTATTAAAACATTTTAAACATGTTAAAATGTTTTAAAACATTTCCGCAAAAATAATCCATCGTGAAACGGGCAGTCTGGGCAGGTAGATGGGCCTCCTGCGAAAGAATCGAAGGGCCCCTGGCAGGATAGATGGCCCCTAAATGTCGGTAGGGTGACAAAGCAGCCAGAGCAAGTCCTTACAGATCTTAAGGGCCCCTGGACAGACCTGATGAGGCTGAGGGCCCCTGGGGAAAATCAAAGGAGCCTTATGTAGTCAGAAAGCCCTTAACCAGACTAAAAGGGTCCCTTGGCTGGTCAAAAGGGCCCCTGAACATGCCTAAATTGCCTTAGTCAGCACGGAAGGCCAGGTGCCAATTGGGCCCTTTCCAACGCTCGGGAGGGGGCCCTTGAAAATGCTCGGGAAAGGGGTCCTTTTAGGCACCCGCAGCCCCGGCCGAAATCCTGTCTAATACGTGCCTGTTTCAGAGGGCCCCACGAGGCCGCTTCAAAAGGGGCCCCTCGGGCCACGTCAGAGGGGCCCTCCATGGGCCGCCAAACAGAAGGCCCCCATGGCCGCCTCAGAGGGCCCCACGGGCCACCTTCAGAGGGCCCCCCACGGGCCGCCTTCAGAGGGCCCCACGGGGCCGCCTCAGAGGGGGTCCCACGGGTTACTCCTCAGAGGGGCCCCACGGGGCCCGCCTCAGAGGGCCCCACATTTCGTATGGGGGGGGGGGGCACGGGCCCGTGTGCCCCCCTTGGTTGCGCCTTTGGATGTTGTCGTTCTTTTCGGCGGATGGAGACTTGGTTGATGTTGAGCTCCGTTACGTCGTGCCCGAGGGACTGGGCTGTCTCCGTTAGAACGAAGACTTTTCCCCGATCTTGACCATGGCCCGTTACAGCAACGACCACGCCACGTTTGGTGTCACAATGATTGTGCTCCCTCGCCAGGAACGGGATTGCTTCGAGGGGGCTCCGTTGGCCGTTGCTCTCGCTCTAAGCAACGCTTGTTACCTCGCTGGATAAAGACGTAGACGACTCTAGTTCGACGACGGCTCCCGATGTTGAAGCTTGCACCTTAGCGCGCTGCCCCTGGCGCTCCTCCTGATGCTCCTCCTCCCTGGCGCTGCCCCTGGCGCTCCTCCTGATGTCGACGCTGAGCCACACAGGACTCGAGAAAGCCTGCTCGGTGTCGACCGTTCCGATCTTCCCGCGTTGACGGGATTCCGCTGGGTGAGGAAAAACACCTCGTCTTCCTTTCTGCTCACAGTAGAAAAGTATCAGCCCAAGCGACTTCGAAGAGGTTTTTCATCTCCTCTGGGAACACCTCCTCCCGCTCCGCTTGCGCAACTGCGTTACACCATTGTTCTTCTTGACCAGACCGAATTCCTTGTGAAGCTCCATGATCTTGGAGACGATGTTGTCCCTCGACTGGGCGGGAGAGAAAGGAAACCTTTGCTTTGCCGAGACCTTGAGGACGACATTGGTGACCAGTGTGGTCGCCTCTCGAATGATCTTGTTCAAAACGTCGATTCGGTAGATGGTGAGCACCGAAATCTCCTCCTTCGACGGCAGCTTCGAGCCGACGATGTCTTGCCGTGGAGCAGTCAAGTATCGCCGCTTCGTGGCCATTTTCATGAGAGAGATATGCGTTATCTCAGTATTTTACAATCATATCCCGCACTTAGAGGGGAGCTGTACAGGCAAAACCTCGAGGTCGATGAGAGGGATGTAAACATTGTCAAATTTGAACACAAATGCACCAGGAGAGTTATCTCAGCCATCGCAACGAATTTGAGTGTAAGGAGCTAAAAAATGTAACTTTTTAAATTTTACCCCTATCAAGAACTATTCTACAGGACAGGCAAATCACACTGGATCACACCGGTCACATTGACACGGCTGGATCAGGTCACAAGTCACCCGCCAGATCAGATCAGGTCACCAGATAACAATGGTCGAAATGACACACATCACAGCGTCATGCATGAAACAGCTCAGTCAAAAGATGGCTCGAACTTGGCTTTATCCACACACATGGTAGGTACTTTCGTGATTCAATTTGACCCAAAACTCTGACCAATGACTCCGGCTGACACTATTTCTGATGAGACAGACCGCAGTAAAGCCAGACGGACTCTGATCTGATGCAGCAGTTCGTGACAATCATATGCAGTGCCAGCTGACGGCTTAAAACGGGCTGAAGGATTAACAGCGCCGTGTGACGACCTGAGGTCAGTTTATTGGTCCCCGCCATTCCACTCCGCACACCGGACAGCATCTGTCATCTGACCAGTATACAGAACGGCTCAGTACAATCGCACCTCGCACCGCGCACCGTCCCGCCTCGGCCCAAAGAAAGGGTTGCATTCCAATCAGTCACGGCGATCGCGTTGGAAAGCGTGATGCACGAAATATGTGTAGGTGCGACGGCCAATGAGACACACAGATATCTTATCGTGTTACCGCCTGTGAGAGGGTGGTAAATTACCCAGCAGAGCGGCTGGTATCGGCCCGGCCGGCCGGCTGAGACGCGGCAGTACGGTACGGGACGTGGGTAGGAGCAAAAACGGCACTACACAGGCACCGCTGAGTGGCAGGTATACGGCAACACTCTGACAGCCGCGTCACCCCCTTACAGCGCTCACTGGGCCGCTGATGTGGCAGGTATACGGCCACACTCTGACGGCCGCGTCAGTCACCCCTCACAGCGGACGCTGGGCAACTGATGCGGCAGGTATATGGCCACACTCCGACGGCTGCATCACCATCTCACAGCGCTCACTGGGCCACTGATGCGGCAGGTAAGGCCAAACTCAGACGGCCGCATCACCATTTCACAGCGCACACTGGGCCACTGATAGGGATAATCTGTCATACAGTGCACCTCACACTTATACTTCTGACGATAATCAGAGGAGCTGATTAACAGGTCACCGTACTGGTATACACGTACTTATAACTTAATGGAACTCATAAACGTAACGCGTCACTCATAACTTAATGGAAACAGTTCGTTTTTTTTAAACACAGGTTTATTATATTTCAAAAAATATTATTATTTGTATTTGCCAAAAAACTCTTACATCGCGCCGATTCAAGACAGAAGGACGTACATTATAACTTGTAATAAAAAATATAGATATAATCTCTGAGTCAGGGTCCTCTTACGTCACGAAAATTAACACAACGGCTCAGCCAATCAGATTCGATAGAAGTCGCGCTCCAGCCGATCAGATTCGAAGGTAGTCGAAAGCTGCAAGCTGATTGGCTGATTATATACTGTATAGCCTCTTCCCAGGTGTGCATTATAGTGTCCTGGTATGCGCATTTCCTTGTCAGCGCCGCATTATTTTCCCAGCTCCGCATTCCTTCGCCAAAAAGTCAAATATATTCGGCTGGAGTCTTTTCAGTTAAGAAAGCCTGCAGATAGGGGTTTCTCAACACGAGGTAAGCTGCTATCTCAGTTCAAAACCCAATGTTGAAGGTGAACTTATTTATTTAACTGCGCTTTGTGTAACAGAGTACAGACTCATCACAACAAAACTCTGACCTACAGCAATCCCCAATGACTCGACACAACGCATATCTGACACACAGCCATGTTTAATATTCCAACATCACGCATCTCTGACCGTTGGTGATGACGCAATCCTGTTCGCACCATTACACGGCCCGTCGGCCCAAGGCAGAAGATTGCAGGGGAGCCTACAAGGACATGAAGCTCCGTGCAATTAGAGGCTGGCGGCTCGGCGCCAGCGAGCGGCCAATCTGGGACAGCAGCGTCCACTGAACGGTGCGGCCCGGCCGGCGGCTGTGACGGACGCCCCAGGCAAGGACGCCGCCACCTGATGACGTCACACAGAGTAGGCAGTCCCATGCATTGATAACCAGGCCGCTGGCTCAGCACGACGAACCGGAGTGGCGGCGCCAAGCATGCTCGCCGTGATGCGCTGGACAGCGCAAAGTAGCGGCAGTCCAAAGAACGGTTATATCTCGAAATCTGAAGAAGTTCAACACAAGCATGCCAGTGCATGAAGGGCACTCAAATGAGGCACTGGAGTCATTACAATACAACTCTCCCTCCGGCCCTACAGATACGTGAGATATATGGCAATCGTTCAGCCGCGCCTGATCGTCATTACGAAACACATGGCGCTCGATGAGAACACTTTCTAAGCACACTGTGTCGACGTAGTGAGCTGTGTGCTGGCCGAACGCAGCGGGGCGGACAGCGGGAGACAGTGGCCGACCACACCGCCGGCCAGGCATAGCCCCGAGTTTAAACATCCACTCACACTACACACACACACGCGCGCGCAAACGAGCTCTCCGCTCCCGACAGCCATCTCAAGCAAGTGATGACAGACGCGCACAAAGGCGGCGAGAGCAGCCCTGTTGGCTCTGACGCGCAGTCACAGGGAGTGAGAGGGAAAGCCCATGAATGTCATGACAAACAACAGCAGAACATGCCGGCGGCTGTCCAGTTTCCCGCCAACTGAGGAGCGGCGGCCGGAGTTTCCCGCCAATTGAGGAGAGGCGGCCGGAGTTTCCCGCCAACTGAGGAGTGGCGGCTGGAGTTTCCCGCCAACTGAGGAGCGGAGGCTGGAGTTTCTCTCCAACTGAGGAGCGGCGGCTGGAGTTTCCGCCAATTGAAGGAGCGGCGGCTGGAGTTCCCGCCAATGAGGAGAGGCGGCGGAGTTTCTCTCCAACTGAGGAAGCGGCGGCTGGAGTCTCCCGCGTCTGAGAGCGGCGGCTTGGAGTTTCCCGCCAACATGAGGAGCGGCGGCTGGAGTTTCCCGCCAACTGAGGAGCGGAAGGCTGGAGTTTCTCTCGCAACTGAGGAGCGGCGGCTGGAGTTTCCCCGCAACTGAGGAGCGCGGGCTGGAGTTTTCCCGTCAATGAAAGAGCGGCGGCTGGAGTTTCCCCGCCACTGCAGGAGCGGCGGTGAGTTTCCCGCCAACTGAAGGAACGGTGGCGGTGGAGTTTCCCGCCAAACTGAGGGAGCGGCGGCCTGGAGTTTTCCGCCACCGAGGAGCGGCGGCTGGAAGTCTCCCCGCGATCTGAGGAGCGGCGACTGGAGTTTCCCGCCACATGAGGAGCGGCGGGCCTGGAGTTTCCCGCCAACTGAGGAGCGGCGGCTGGAGTTTCCCGCCAACTGAGGAGCGGCGGCTGGAGTTTCTCTCCAACTGAGGAGCGGCGGCTGGAGTTTCCCGGCAACTGATGACCGACGGCTGTCCAGTTTCCCGCCAACTGATGACCGACGGCTGTTCAGTGTCCCGCCAACTGATGACCGACGGCTGTCTCACCACTCGAGGGAGCTCTCAGACAAGTTTTCAGTGGCCGCCAACACACCAGTAGCAGCTGAACACTGCGTAACTCGCTATCCGTATCCCGAGCTGCCGCGCGGGTCATGCGGTTACCAGAGCCTACAAACTGCCTGTGTCACTCGTGTCCCTTCTCTTAACCACGTTTGCACACGACACGCAGGTCGTCATGGCCCCGTGATGAGGTTGGCGCCCGGGCGAGACGGCACACCTGATGACATGTAGAATGTGATACAATCGCAGCTACACCAGATGACTGTGTGGCCGTGACAGACATGGGCCGAGGTAAACAAATAGGAGCCAATATCCACAGGATCCCACGATAGAATGGTCCTGCAGGAACCAAGATCCACAAGATATCTGCAAGGTCATGATCCAACAACAAAATCAATTATCTAAATCCCAAAATATACTGATTACTGATATTTGATAACATGCAGATTTCAGTATAGAGTCAGAACTCCGAGTACCCAAAATACCTTCCATGGCAAACATAACAGAAATCCGTGAAAAGCAAGAAGCTTTACACACATAAAATCAGGATCCACAAGATCCGGCGACACTTAAAATAAAACGAGCATGGATCCACAATATCAAACGACACATTTTCTGAACAAGATCCTGGATCCATAGGATCCAACGACACGTTTTCTGAACAATATCCGGAATCCAACAGGATCTTGGATCTTGTTTGGACCTGGCACATGTACGGGCCGTGTGAAGGTGTGCAGGTGTAGTCTGAACTGTGTGTGAAGGTGTGACTGTAATCTGAACTGTGTGTGAATGTGTGACTGTAATCTGAACTGTGTGTGAAGTTGTTACTGTGTAATCTGAACTGTGTGTGAAGGTGTGAAGGTGTGAATGTGTAACACTTATTATTTGGATGGCTGGCATGATGGACATAATTGTCAACAATTTTGTAAAAATGATCGATAACATGCCAATTATATATTTTAAAGTCGAACCAAATTATTCAATTAAAAAATCAACTTAGATATCACTAATCATCATCAGGTTTTGAAGTTTTAGAACTGATGATGATAGTGGAAATATCGAAAGCTTGTCTTCTTTTCATTGAATAATGGTTCGAACTCTAAAATATATAATTGGCATAAATCGATCATTTTTTACACAATTTTTGACAGCTGTATAACACTGTACCGCTGCAGCTGTGACATGACAGACTGGAGGTGATGTGAGCAGATTTGATCGGATACTCACCTCTTCCGACGGGCCCGGCGGGACGACAGTGACCTTGACCTCAGCTCGGGAGACAGTTGTCCTGACGAACTGGAAGACTCGGCCACCACCCTGGGGTCTGCGCCGGCGGGCAGAGAGGAGCGAGGTCATCAGCAGGTCAGTGGGTCAGAGCAGAATCCAGCAGTCAGCGTGAAGGAAGGTCAGCGGAACATTCGGTCGCGCGGCACGCCGGCAGTTCGGGGCAGGATTTCATCAGTCTCGGAAACAGAGTCCCAGTGTGTGCCCGAGGTCACCGGGTCTGTGACATGTGAGGCTATGAAGAGCGGAGGGAAGGCCGGGACGCGATGAGGCGGTACCCAGCGGAGGGCAGGCGGGCAACCCGGACGGTGGCACCTAAACGGTGGCAACCAATGCAAGGCCAGGGTGGATAAGCAGTGGGCACCGGTGATGTTTGACGTGCCCATTTATGACGACGGAAGTACATAGAGTCACCCGCTAAGGGAGCTAGTTTGGATCGGNATCATGGTAGGAGAGATGGGAAATGCTTGGCACTAGTTTAGTGGCTCTCCTTTGCACTTTCTCCAGCATCTTGATGACCTTTTTCAAGTATGGGGACCAGGACTGGATGGCGTATTCCATGTGTGGGCGAACGAGGGCCTTACACAATGCAGGCAGGGTTTCCTCATCCAAGCAGGTGAAGGTTCTCTTGATGAGACCTAACATGGAATTTGCAGAAAATGCAGCCTTAAATACCTGTGTGGATAGCTTCATGTTGGAAGTAATAATGATGCCCAGGTCCTTTTTGCTGCTTGTGGTGGATAGCATAGTGCCTCTCATGGTGTAGTTATGTCCTTGGTTCTTGGTGCCAAAGTGCATTACTTTACATTTGTCTTGGTTAAACTTCAATGACCATTTGCAGCTCCACTCATCAAGCTTACAAAGACCATCCTGTAGGCATTTAGTATCATCTGAGTTTTTCACTCTCCGGAATATCTTGGCATCATCGGCAAACAGCTTCAATGATGATGATTGGGGTTTTAGGGCAGACCAACAACAAAGGTCACATGCTGCCCAGGCAAACAGCTTCCTGTTTTACCTAATCTAGATCATTGACATAGACCAGAAAGAGTGTTGGCCCAAGAACACTTCCTTGTGGTAGTGTTCTTGGGCCAACTGATATATTAATGATGAATAATGATGAACTACCAACCTAATTTCCCTAGTTGAAAAACAGGTTTTCTCTTGTTTATTGGGTTTTTTGCGCACATCAACAACAAAGGTCACTTTGCGCCCACAAACACAGTTAATTGGTTAATACATATTCATGAGTACAACAAATAATTTTTACCAGTCATTTGGGAGTACATATTTAAAAAAAAATAGTCAGAATGTTTTGAATGGATGGATTTCCAAGGTCAGGACCCACGCTAAGCAGAGCTTGTTGCGCAGGCCCTGACCCCACCACCCAAGTCGTATAATTCGGCTATACACTCGGACATCCCCGCCCTAGTTATTAGTTAATCCCTATAATATACCCACCATTTCGGAGTGCAGAATGTCACATTTAGTAAGTTCAGATGGTTCCCTAAGAGCATTGTCACACTATAACTAACTTTTTAATTTCAATAATTTAATTTCTCCACCGCTTCACCGTGCCTCCCGTGCTAACTTGATCTTACACAAACAGCCTGTAAACCCAAGGTTGCAGCCATCATGTTTTTGTTATTTTTTTCCAGACGCCTTCTTGCACATGTTTTTTTTCATTTCCAGACGTTTTTTTTACCACATGACGATATTTCCGCTACAGCGTCGCCCAATTTATAGATTAACGGACTTAGCGCATATAATTATTTAGGTTTCGTCTTGATCGGACTTAATGGCTATATTTATCTTAGGTCGTCTTGATCGGACTTCAAGGCTATATATTATCTTAGGTTTCGGTCTCGATCGTTACTTAATGGCCGTATATATTATCCTTAGGTTTGTCTTGATCGGACTTTAATAGGCTATATATTATCTTAGGTTTCGTCTCGATCGACTTTATGGCATATATTATCTTAGGTTTCGTCTCGATCGGACTTTAATGGTCTATATATTATCTTAGTTCGTCTCGATCGGACTCATGTGTAAATATTATCTTAGGTTTCGTCTCGATCAAGACTTAATGGCTATATATTATCTTAGGTTTCGTCTCGATCAGACTTTATGGCTAATATTATCTTAGGTTTCGTCTCGATCGGACTTTATGGCTATATATTATCTTAGGTTTCGTCACGGTCAGAAATTGGCTATATACTTATCTTAGGTTTTCGTTCCGATCGGACTTTAGGCTATCATATTTCTTAGGTTAGGTTTAGGTGTAGGTTAGGTTAGGTTAGGTTAAGGTTCTATGTTAGGTTATTGTTTTGGTATGTTATATGTACGGAAAGTGCTCTAGAGTTATTTATTTCTGTATTAATTACGGAAAAACCTAATTAAATTCCCGTAGATTTTCTTATGATTTGTCGAGAAAAAAAGAGTTTGACATAAAATCTCTAGAATGTCAAACTCTAGGATTGGTAGCACTGAATAGTTGTTGACAGTTGACACAGACCTTGAACTGCAAGGAGACGACCAAAAATGGCGCTCGGCATGGTTAAAATAACGGCGGGATAAACTCTCCCCGGTTAGAAAATGTAAGGTAAGGTACATAAGTGTCTAAAAACATCAGAATGTCCAAATATCAACTAGTGATGAAATAGTAAAGGTTTGAAACATCTAAAAACGCTAGGGGGGTCCGAGTGTTTGACCTATAATTCCTGTTGGTCGGCAGAATTTAGATGAAAGTTTTGTGTACCCGACATACCTGGACACGGTCCGCCCTGCTCATTGACATCACCTGACCTTCAGAGTGACCGCAGCCACTGGCCGCAGGCCATCAGTCAGGAGCAAATAGCGAGCACAGAAGCGACTCAAACCCGGTCTGCCACTACCGGATAGGTCAGAGGCCCAGCGCTCTCCTGACTGAGCTACAGGGGCGGACAACACACTTGTTGGTGGTTAAAAAAAAAAAAAACTTTCAAACACTGACTGACAGAGAGGACAATGAAGATCCCATAAAGGAATTTTATTTACTTTTATTCTAATCTCAAATTCGTTTTATCACAGTAAATTGTATGTTTTAGGCAGGACGTGTAAGGGATTACAGCAGTTTACCATAGGCAAGTACTAAGCCGTTCCCAGACGAAAGATCATAATCCACGTGCGCCATAATTGTATGAAAGCAAAACCCATTCAACCAGAGTACAAGTTGCCACAGAGTACTTACAGGACGAAATCATAGAGATCGCCACTACAGCAACAAACGCAACCACACTAGACTTCATCGCGGATGGTGTGTTTTTTCGTCACGATAACAGCAAAAATCCACACAACCTTCCAGTCACGCCGACTACACGAAAGAAAGAGGTGGAATCAGGGGAGGGGGATCTCATCACGAGATTGCCCATTAGTCGGCTGCCGAGTGGCTTAGCATTAGCGATGACGTCACTGGACCTTTTGTCCGACTCGGCTGTATCCGCACGCGGCTCGGTGGAGTGCAAATATTCGAACCGAAAAACTGGTCGATGGCTCACTCAGGCGGCAGACTTGTGAATGATTCTGATTGAATCAATCTTATTTAAGTGAATCATTCATGAATCGATTCACCTCCTCATGAATTATGCAATAAATCATTGATTGAATCATTCATTCAAATAAAAAAAAGTGATTGAAACATTCATAGCCAGGGGCGCAGCCAGGATTTTGTGACGGGGGGGGGGACACACCGAACTTGATCAAAGTGGGCCCCCTAACATTGGCTGATGGCCCCCTAAAAAAAATGTTTAGTTATAGAGGCCTGTATAAGACCCCATCAGATTGACAGGGGGCCCCTCAAACCGAACGAGGGCCCCCTAAAACCGACCAGAGGCCCCCAGACCGACAGAGGGGCTCCCATCAGACCGACAAAGGGCTCCTTTAAATCGACAGGCGCCCCTTCATGACCGGACCAAGGGCCCCCTCATTGTCAACCGAGATTAACGAGTGGCCCCTGTGGTCAGACCGGCAGGAGGGCCCCACCGCCCACGATTTCCACGAGACGATGGCCCCTTTCAGACCCGAGATGGGACCCTCTCAGCCTCGACGGGGGGGGGCATTTGCACCCAAATGCCCCCCCCCCCCTGGCTGCGCCCCTGTTCATAGCACAATTAATAATTATTTTTTTGGGGGGACAGCAGAAACTATACAAGTCTATTAATACGGAATCAAAATGAGTGAACACATGTCAAGATCACTTTCAGCACCTTCATTTGGTCCGCAAATATCCTCATTCCGAATATATGCACTGTTATTTGCACTTACGCATCACTAATAATTTTGATTGAATCATTCATTGAATTAATAATTAATGATTGATTCACGTAAGCCTGAGAATCACTGCGAATCATTCATCGGAAGTAATGTTAAAGAAAATAGTTCACCTTCAACATGGGTTTTGAACTGAGATAGCAGTTTTGTAGCCCGTGTTGAAAAACCCCTAATTGCAAGTTTTCTGGGCTGATAGCCTTCTTCCGCCGAATATATTTAACTTTTGTCGAAGGATTGAGGGCCTTCACACGCCTGCGGCAGAGGCTGTACAGTAATCTTTACGCGACTATACATTTCGAATCTGATTGGCTAGCCGCGTTTGACTGTATGCAGAAGAGTACGGCATTATAGTTTTTGATTTGAAATAATAATTTACGTTCCTTCTGTTCCTGATATTGGCGCGATGTATGGCTATTTTTGACATTATGGAAAGAAGTTGTATTTGAAAATATAATCAAATTGTGTTTGAAAAACAAAATCCAAGGTGAGCTATTTCCTTTAAGTGATTGAATCATGATTGAATCATTCATTTTGCCTATGAATCATGATTGAATCATTCATTACAATTTGAATCAACCACAAGTCTGTCAGGCGGCCGCAGGGCCCCTCGGGTAACTAGACAGTCCCTCATGCCGACATAGTGCCCCTCAGGCCTACATAGAATAGACCCCCTCTCAGGCCGACTGAGGGCCCCCTCAGACCGACAGAGGGCCCCGTCGGGCCGATCGGAAGGGCCCCTCAAGCTGGCTGAGGGACCACCCAGGCCACCAGAGGCCTTTTCAGGCTGACAGAGGGCCATGTTGAGTAGAAAGAGGCCCTCAAGCTGGCCGAGGAACCTTAACAGGCAATCAGAGAGCCCCTCATTTCCACATAGGGCTCTCAGACCTACAGAGGGCCCTTCATGCCGACAGAGGGCCCCCTCAGACCGATAGACAGCCTTTTAAACCGACAGAGGGTACCTCAGACCAATCAAGGGCCCTCTCATGCCGACCGAGGGTCCCTCAGACCTATTGAGGGCTCCTCAGACCGACAGAGGACGACAGAGGGCACCCTCAAACCAACAGAGGCCTATATAAGACCCCATCAGATTGACAGAGGGCCCCTCAATCCGACAGAGCGCCTCCTCAAACCGACAAAGGGCCCTCACAAACCAACAGAGGGCCCTCAGACCGACAGAGAGCCCCTCATGTCGACCGAGAAGCCTCTCAGATCGACCCAGTGCCACCCTCAGGCCGACTGAGGGCCCTTTCAGACCGGCAGAGGGCCCCTCATGCCGGCCGAGGGGCTCCCTCAGGTTAACCGAGGGCCCCCTCAAGCTGACTGAGGGCTCCCTTCAGACCGGCAGAGGGCCCATCGAATGCCGACCGAGGGGCCCCTCAGGTCGACCGAGGGCCCCTCAAGCCGACACGGTAAACGTAGCACAGCGATGGTTCATGGCAAACAGTCTCAAAATCAATCCCACAAAGACGATTTAGTGCTTATTAGTAAGTCCCAGAAAGACGCCATGATGAACCACAATTTTTTAATCCGAATTTGGCGAAGCTCAAATCCATTCCAATCGGCTGCTGTTAAAGTTCTCGGGCGTGTATTCGTCGACAGTGAATCACTTTTTGAAGCGCAAGTTCTCATCAGTTATCTATAGTCTTGAGTTATACGCCGATGCTACGCAACGATGGGGGACTAGCAAAATTGTTTCGCTCGCTTCCCGAAGAGGTAAAAAAAAGATCATTGAGGCTTTGGTTTTTCCACATCTATCATATTAGCCGTTTTCACGATGGATTATTTTGCGCGAAATGTTTTAAAACATTTTAAAATGTTTTCAAATGTTTTATTAGTAGCCGCTTTCATGATGGACTATTTTGCGAAAAAATGTTTTGACCCTCGCCCAACGGGACGGTAGGGCGAGGGTTAAAACATTACTGGCAAATTAGTCCATCGTGAAAGCGGCTACTACTAAAACATTTTTAAACATTTTAAGATGTTTTATAACATTTCGCGCAAAATAAACCATCGTGAAAACGGCTATTGCATTACAGTATGGGCCGGCTGTGGAATAACCAAAAAATATCGGATCCAAAAAGTGATAAATCACTGTGCGCAAATTGTCAAGTGCGCGAGACGTTCCGCCCACGTATCACCGATGTTGCGCGAACTGGAGTGGCCGAGAGCGGATGACTTGGTGGCAGAGCGCTACTTAGCCAGCATGCACTGCAGCTGCTGTTCGATGACCGGGCGCCGGCTGGTCTCAGCGAGCGGATACTGTACCGTGGGAACGTGTCGGCTAGGGAGACGCGAGCGACCGATGCCGGTCAGCTGCATATACCACGAGTACGTACTGAGCATCAGGCGCGCAACCAGGATTTTCGTAAGGGGGGGGCACGACCTCAAGGGGGCCCCGTCGGGCCACGAGGGGCCACCACTGGCGGACCAATAATGAGCCCCTGCGGCCGCACATATCAGGGGCGGTTCCAGGGGCATACCCCACCCCAGTTTCCGAAACCATTATTGCCCCCCCCCCCAAGAACAAATACGAAAACCACAAAAAGTTCGGACGTATGTTACATTGTACAGCGCTCCGCAGTTGCTAAGGTGCACCACTAAGGTCCGACTTCTTTCTCCGCTAGCGTATGTTTGACGGCGAATTTAAGAAACTACCGTATATGCATTTAAACGGCATTACTGAGAGCTTTCAAATTGCATATATGACGGCCCAAACTGCCTCACCTGTGTATTTGTGCTTTTAAGCAAAAATCCGTTTTTAGCATTTTGCGGTGAAAACAACTGTGTTGCTTAAAAAACAGGCCTATGAACAAGGTAACCAATGCGTCAATATACCAAATTTGAAGCTCTCAGTAATGCAGTTTCAAATGGCATGAATGGTCGTTCCTTAATTCGCCGTAAAAACATACGCTAGAGGACGAAAACAAGCCGGGACTTAAGTGTTGTAGTGTGTACCATACAAACTGCAGGCCTGTACTTACAGTTACAAACGGGCTGATGACACCGCTCCCTGCCCCCCCCCCCCCCACCCCAACGATCAACAGCTTTATCGCTGGTGGGCTGCAGCCTGTAAGTTTGAACTCCCACCCGCCACAACTTTTTTAATATAGCATAAGAAGGTCACAAGGATATCCATAGGGTCACCAGTTTGAAAACGCTGATCAAATTGCGCTCCCAACCCAAATAGGAATGTGTTCTTTTAAAAGAAAAATAGGTCCAGCCGTTCCGACTGACGGATCCAGCGTCGTTCTTTTGGGGGGACCAACTTTTTTGCGCCTAAAAGGTCCCTCTTTTTTCTCCTTCGGATTTGGGCCGAACCTTATTTTGATATTTGAGCTTAAAATATATTTTTCGGGGAAAAAAAACGTCAAAAACGCGATACGCCGTAACATATATGCTAACGAAAAACACACATATAATAGTTTAATAACGTTTATCTAAACTAAACTCGCAGGGGTGTCGGCAAAAATTGTGCGGGTCGGCTTGAAATGAAGACAAAGACGTCTTTGCCTCAGTTAAATAAGGATTTTTATGTTATAGTAGGTGCTTAAGTTATAAGCGCCGCCCGAAGCGGCGCAAAATTTTACGGGTTTGCCTGAATAAACCCAGAAATATAGCGGGGGGCCAGTTATAACATGTATGGCATGGCCCATACCCCACTTTTAGGAGCAAAGATTAGCAAAAACTGGTTCAATCAACTGTGGCAACTAGCGTCAACAATTGAATCAAGCTATACCAACTTGGAACATTTTTTAGGCACAAGACCTAGAACTTAAATCAATTGCGCGCGGAGCGGATGCGAAAATTTTAGCCTTTTGCCCTGGATATGCATTCTAATCCAATGTGTCACATTGTGTAGGTGCGGACCTAAAAAAAAAAAAAAATTGCGTTTATATGCGGAAAGAAATTGTTAAAGCGAACTGTTTTGCATGATATAGAGAGAAGCCAACATAGAACATAAATGCGCTGTGAAACGGATAAGATTTTAAACCTGCATAAACATATATTTTTTGTTAATTCCACCGAGCGAGCAACGTTGCAAATTTTGTTTGTTTTATTCCCTGGACCCATGACATTCTTACTGTTGTTTATGATAATTGACCTGTTATTTGTTTCACATTTAAATTTGTATACATGAACAGAGGCATAGCCTTTTTTACATATTACGATCGCTTTTCCTTTGCGAGGCTTTGATCGTGGAGGGAACAAACAGACCACTTATTGCAATTGGGGGGGCCATGGCCCTAAATGCCCCCTCCCCTGGATTCCAAACAGTGCTGGATAATATTGTAAATGGTTGAAAGCAGCAAGAAGCCAGTACGAACTTTTACGCGCATTAATGGTTCTTCTGTATCTGGTGGAGCTTAGGAGGAGATGGCTCGTGGAGATTGGTCTTGGCTGCGTTCCCCACTTTCAATTAGCTCTTCGGTCCAGCAAGGTTGGCGACCACTGGGCAGCAGTTCCCGCGTGCCGATGTTTGTGTCTTTGCGTCGCGTCGCCTTTTTCGGAGCTCGGCCGACTAGCTAATAAGTCCAGCCTAAACGTTTTTTATGAAGGAGCTAGCCCTGGGGCAAGCAATAAACGCCAAGGAAGCCTCTGCCTGACACTAAATGGATTTATTGTTCCATTTTCCAAATTTTGTATAAGTAATAACAAAAAACTCATGTCATGCTGCCGCGAAGCGGCGCGAAGTTTTCCAGTTTTTCACTGTTAAATAGTTGGATTTGACTGCTGCAATTTTTTACGATAATTATTGACGTTTTTTTTTTGGGGGAAAGGACATTTTGCCCCCCCCCCTTCGAGCTATTGGAGGGGCCATGGCCTGGTTGGCTCCCCCTGATCCGCCAGTTGCCTTTCCTGAAACAACCGGACAGAGAGAACCACCGGGTTTAGCCTCATGGGGCCTAGGGGTCGCATTTCGTAAGGAGGCACGTGCCTGTGCGCCCCCTTGTGTGTGGCCTCTGGGCCCCTGCAGATTTAAATATATGATAGCCGTTTTCACGATGCGATTATTTGGCCGAAATGGCTTTAAATTGGTTATTATTAGCCGTTTTACGATGGACTAATTTGACGAGAAAAAAAAAATGTTTTAACCCTCGCCCTAACGGACCGTAGGGCGAGGCTCGTTGAAACATTTTTTCGCAATTAGTCCATCGTGAAAACGACTACTATAAAAACACATTTTAAAACATGTTAAAAATGTTTTTTAAAATATTTTCGGCGCAAAATATCCATCGTGATAACGGGCAGGTCTGGGCAGGTCGGATGGCTCCTGGAAAGAATCGAAGGGGCCCCTAGCAGGATAGATGGACCCTGAAATGTCGGTAGGGTGAAAAGCAGCCAGAGCAGTTCCTTACCAGAATCTTAAGGCGCCCTGGCACCTGAGGGGCTAGGGACCCTGGGAAAAATCGAAGGGCCTTATGTAGGTCGAGAAGCCCTTGACCAGCTAAAAGGTCCCTGGGTGGGTCAAAAGGGCCCCTGAACATGCCTAATTGGCTTAGTCAGCACGGAAGGGCCCAGTGTTCCAATGGGTCCCTTTCAACACTCGGTAGGGGGCCCTTGAATGCTCGGACAGGGTCCTTTTTAGGGCACGCAGCCCCGGGGCGAATCCTTCTATACGGCTTTGCCTTCAGAGGGGCCCCTACGAGGCCGCTTCAAAGGGCCCCTCGGAGGCCACCTCGAGGGCCTCATGGGGGCCGAAACCAGAAGGGCCCCCGCACGGGCCACCTCAGAGGGCCCCCCACGGGCCGCCTCAGAGGCCCCACGGGCCGGGCCTCAGAGGGCGTCCCACGGGTACTCCGTCAGAGGGGGCCCACGGGGCCGCCTCAGAGGGGCCCCACATTTCGTATGGGGGGGGGGGCACGGGCCCGTGTGCACCCCCCCCTTGGTTGTGCCTTTGCTGAGCATGCTCGGAAATTTTCCATTTCCGTGCCACAGATCAGTGAAACAACGCGCCCGCAGTAGTCAGGGTCCACGGAAGTTAGGAGTCGTCTTAGGACCGCCGCAAAGTGTCGTAGAACAGCCAGACAGTGGCTACTCGAATCAGACCAGTGAACGAGGACGTAAGCAGAAATATCGCGTTTTAATAAAGGAAGCACTTTAGGATTTTATAATTCGCCCGATCATATGTTTATATTTTACCCATGTCTGAAATGTCTGTGCCTGTAACTTGACGCTAAGCCGTAAAAGCCACGTTGAGTGGAGTGATTTAATAAATAAATGATGATGATGATAAGGGCCCCTTCAGACCGGCAAAGCCACCAAGGGCCCTTCGAGGGCCCAACAAATCCACAATGGGTCTCTTTCAGACGCAACCCAAGATGCCCCAAATGCTGAGCCACTGCGCTCAGGGGCCATTTTAACCTCCCCAGGGGCCCTTTCGACCTTCCCAGGGTCCCTCTGTGCTGGCTAGGGGCCCATTCGACGTGTTCAGGGGCCCTCCGACGCAACTATATCACTTTCAAAATATTCGTACCGCACCAAGCCGCGTGCGGCGGAAGCCGAGACGGACGAGAGGTCCAGTGACGTCACGCTAAGCGATTGGGGCGTCAAAATCCCCGGATGATTCTACCCATAGATATATAGACTAGATAGGACAGCCCAATGGTAGATAGGACAGTCCGCTCGCTAGTACGTAAAATCGGCCGCCATATTGGAACAATCCATAGTGTAGACTCGCTTAAGCGCGCAGTGGCGCTGCAGGTAGGGAAGACGGGCAGGTGTGGAAATGATGATGGAAAAGTGAATCAACTGCCGTATTTTGGAAGGATGAGAAGATACATGGGATTTTCCAAGATTCTTATAGATAAGGTTGCGGATTAGGTCACGTGACCAAAATGAGCACCCGAAGCAGGGGATCTTATCCAAAGAAGAACACTCAAGGCAGGTGGCACACCTATTGCACACTTCATGTTAGTCACTAAGATTAAATATATTTTGTGATAGTTTCATTCTTTTAGTGTAAAAATCAGTTGAAAAATTACAATATATAGTATATGAAAAAAGTAAAGAAGTTCAATCATTTTACATGTCATAAAACAAAATAATATATTGCATTCTTGAAATATTGTTTACCGATGACTGAGTATTCTTCTTTCAATGGGGCCCCTTGCATTGAAACTATCAACGTAGATATAACTTTATTGCACATAATAAATAATTAATTATTATACAATACATATTTATAGCAAAATTGCCCTACTTAACAAGGTATTTATGTACCGGAAGCTTCTTTACTTTGTGCATGAAACACGACGGAAGTACTGGTCGGATTGTCTACTAGCGCCAGTTTTGTCACAGCAGTTAAGATGAGCCTCCCATAAAGAAAGCCGCATAAATGATATAAAACATGCATAATATATACATTTTTTGGACTCATTAGATAGCTCATTTTATGCTTCTTAGCGTGAAATGCAACGAATTTGGAATCCCAGCTTGAAAATCATAAAAAAGTGCTTAGTTTTGCGCCCGAAAAAATTGTCGTAGCAGTTGCGTGTTAAAATAAAAAAGAAGCCACTGTAAACATCCAAAATCAAAATTATGTCACGTGATGTCGCACACCTGGGATTTTCCAGCGAACTTAAAGGAAATAGTTCACCTTGGATTGTTTTTGTCTAACACGATTTGATTATATGTTTTAATACAACTTCTTTTCATGTCAAAAATAGCCATAGGTAGGTACCATCAGTGGCGGATCCAGAAAATCTTCAAAGGGGGCCATCAATTGCAGTGGTGCCCAGTAGCGTAGCTAGGATTTAAGCTCCGGGGAAGGGGGGGGGGGTCCGCATCAGATTGGGGGCCCACTGTTTGTGCTAGGGGCCACACAATTTATTGACCCAAAATTTCCATTGTTTTTTTTTTTTACAGCTTTATATGTAAAACATGAATTCTCCTTAACCTGATTAGCGTCGGGGGGCTAAAACGACGTTTTTCGCGTACAGTTTATTAAATATTCTACCTAGAACAGTACAACTTGGTAATTTTTCCTAATATTTCATTGCACATCGAATGGTGTGCTTCTTTTAAAACGTTGCATTAG
>VOPJ01005447.1:0-102821 GCA_014673585.1 Semibalanus balanoides | reverse complement strand
ATGTTTCACCTTTCTGAAAGTTGTCAAATTTACCTCGGTGGTAGTCAGAAATATGGACTGGAGTAAGTGCTGCTGAACACAGTGGTGATACCTATTTCTCGAGAAGTCACTCAACTTTTTTACATAATAACGTCATTATTGAGCTATTGTGGCGTGAGCCATAGCGAAAAACTTTACGCTGCCAAATGACATATGACACATCTTCAGACATTTCTGGCGTCATAAATTTAAACTATGGCGCGTTGCTTACGCGCACTTGCTTACTCGCAGTGGGCAATCCGGAATTCAGCCAAGGTTAGAGAAATTCAGGTCGTCCCGGGGCCTTACGGTTTATATCAAAATGACCGATGTTCGAAGCGAAGGTCTTCAGAAGCCAGTGAACCAGTGAACATCGTATAGAGGAGCTATACGATGTTCACTGGTACAGGCTTCTGAAGACCTTCGCTCCGAACAACGGCCAATCCCGTCGCATATGGCCGAAATGGAGCACACAGTTGATCCCAAGTACTGAAGTTAACTCAGCGGAACATTTTTCGTTACCGTGTTCAGACCACCCCGATCAAGCACGCAACACTCACTCCTACTCTGGAGAGGTTATTCCGCCACTGTTCACTGCATTTCATATGTCGCACTTTGAGTTCATCGCACTGTGTGCACAAGCGCCTTGTCGGCGTTCCATTTGCGTCTCCTTCTGGTTCACTGAGCGGACCACTGAGTGGATCACTAGACCAGTCGTGACTACACTCGCCTGCAGCTGTTGCTCCGTAACCTCACCTTTGAATTCCTCCCCGATCCGGACTCCTGCCCAGTCGTGCCGGCGCAGCCAGCAGGCACGGTCCGGCCCTGGGCAGCACGGACAGCACGTTACTGCCTCAGCCCTCACATCGACCGGTGGCCCGGCCGCCAGCCACCTACTGCCCGCCAGCCGCACCTCAGATTAGATAGCACAATTGATCTGGATATGGGACGTGTGGCTGATTCGTGTGTGCGCCAGGCAGGGTGTCACCTCCCAGCGCGCGCCGTCACCGGATGGTGCACCACGTCACAGCACTGTCCGGCTTCACCGGCTTCACTGACAGTGGACTGCTCACCGTCAACGGTGATCATCGGTGACTTCCTTCTGCTTAACGACTCGTCTGCACCGTCCGATGTCACCGATGACTTCAGATATCGCTCTCCATTTGGCTGTAGTATCCACCTCCGTAGAGACCGCCGGCTTGTCCTTCCTCCACTCGTGTGTAATTGTGACGGCTCGCGTGTCGTTCACGGTATTGTAAAACACCTGTCCGCGCCACATTCATGGCCACCAGTAATTGGTGTCACGCCACCAGTCTTGGTGTCAGCGGGTGCACACGACACAGGTGTGCTCTGTGGTCAGCGGATAGCGGTGGCGGCCGGTGCGCGCCCCGCCACTGTACCGCCCGGACGGCTGCGCGGTGCACAACTGCTCACTACCACGCGGCCCGGCTGCACTGCACTGCACTGCACTGCACTGCCAACGTGCCGACTGACGGCCCGCGGCCTGCCGACCGGCCTCCCTCCCCCTAACCAGTCCACAGATGGATACTGCTGCCGCCACCGCCACTGCCGCCGCTGCTGCTGCTGCTACTGCTGCTACTGTGGTTACTGCTGCTGCGGGCCGGCCGGCGGGATAACCACTCTAAATTCAGCCACTCTACAGCACCCACACTAAACATGGAGTTGGCCAGACCTCTGGGTGCCCACTGACCCGATCAGCGTCAGACAACTCAGCCTGCTGACACGATCAGCGTCAGACAACTCAGCCTGCTGACACCATCAGCGTCAGCAGGCTGAGTTGTCAGGTGAATGAAAACTTCAGCGCCATAACACCTGAGTGGTGAATCAGCCATAAGCTCTAACGCTGTCTAAGCTGACTATGCACTAAGACGGCACATAGTCAGGTGCATTGAATGCGTGCATGCACTAAACATAGTGTGCAGCCTTCCGTTGCAGACCAAGACGGGCCCGTGTGATAACGCAGACTCCAAAGTTGGCTGGAACTCGCCCAAACGCTCGGCATTATCCTCAGATCCAGGCAACAGCTGACCTGAATAATGCATCAGGAGCCGGGCTGCGCGGCACGCGACTATACCCGGTCCGGCGCGGCGAGGCTGAGCCTGCTCCCGCCGCCTGCTCTCTGCTGTGAGACGGCCCCAGGCCGGCCGGCCGGGCAGCAGCAGCAGAACCGGCCGGCCGCCACAGCCCGCTGCTGACATATGTCGGCTGTCAGCCACGATCACCGGTACGGTAAGGCACGCGACGCGGCGACCCGCCCCTCAGACGGCAGCCAGAGGAGTGGCTCACGGCGGCGGCGGCTGGAGTGGTCAGTGGTCACTGGTCAGACCGGCTGAGCCACTGCTGACGGCCGCTGCACGCCGGACGACCCAGCTCAGTCAGCCAGCGGCAGCCCTGAGTCAGTCAGTCAGTCCCGCGCACACCACCGCTACCGGCGGCAGTGCTGCCCAGTGGTCAGCCGTCGCGACACGCGACCGAAACCGGCTCTGACCAGCGGGCGGAGCGCTATCGATGGCTGCTGGGCGGCATTCCGGCAGAACCACGGCACGTAAGGTGTTGCATCGTGGATTCCGGTGGAGTTCGGCTTCAGAGACATTCCGGGAGACACCACGGCACGTAATGTGCTTGCCACCGTAGATTACGGTGGGGTTCCGTAGAGACTTCCGGGAAATTCACGGCACGCTAGGTTGCTGCACCGTAGATTACGGTGGGGTTCCGAGAGATATCCGGGAGAACCACGGCACGCTAGGTGCCTGCCACCGTAAGATTACGGTGGGTTCGCGAGAGAACATTCGGGAGAATCGGCACTCCGCTAGGTGCTGCACCGTAGATTACAGTGGGTTCCGTAGAGATATCCGGGAGGAATCACGGCACGTAAGTGCTGCACCGTAGATAACAGTGGGTTCCGTAGAGATACCCGTGGTGTGAGAACCACGGCACGCTAGGTGCTGCACCGTTAGATTACGGTGGGTTCCGTAGAGATATCCCGGGAGAATCAGGACACGTAAGGTGCTGCACCGTAGCATTACGGTGGGGTTCCGTAGAGATATTCCGGGGAGAACCACGGGCACTGCTAGGTGCTGGCGACCGTAGATTTTTTTTAATTTTTTTACTGGTGAGTTCGTAGAGACATTCCGGGAGAACCAGGACACGAAGGTTGCTGCACGTTAGATTACGGTGGGTTTCGTAAGGATAGCATTCCGGGAGAATCACGGCACGCTAGGTGCTGCACAAGGGTGTATCGATTTCAGAGTGAAACCATAAAATGTTGAAACATTATATGGAGTGGTGATCAAAGTGTGCCTTTAGGTGTAAGCAGTTGAGAAACAGCAAAAAATAAATCAGAAGGGATTTAGCTCGCAGGGTTTTGTGTTGAAGTCTTGAATGCATATTTGAAAATGTCAAATACAAAATCCAGACCTGTCGTATTTAGAGAGCCATAAGTCAGTCAAAAATATATATTTTGCTTTGAAATTTGGCTGGGGCATCGCCTACACTTAGTTTTCCAATTTGGAAAATCAAGTACGGACGATGCCCAAACTGAACTTGCAAGTAAGATATATGTTTTGACTGACTTATTGCTCCCTAAGTACAGTTCGTTTGGATTTCGTATTCGACATTTGCATATATGCACTCAATACTTCAACTCAAACTCCGCGAGCTAAATCCCTTCTGATTTTTGTTATTGATTTTATCAACTATTACACCTAAAGGCACCCTTGTATCGCTACTGCATCTCATTTTTCAACTTCGCATGGTTTCACTCTGAAATCGATACACCCTAGATGCTGCACCGTGGAAATCGGTAGATAGATACAATTATAAACTAGTTGAAGAGTGCAATGGAACACAATAAATTCATACGGAATATGGCGGTGTTTGACGGAGATTGGTACAGGGTTTTTCATAATGAATGTTACTTTTAAATCAGCCGTAGGAAGACCAAAAATATGTTAAAGCACATGGACTTTAGGTTTTATTATGCAAAAACATTAAGTTTTATATCTGTTTGCACAAAAATTATTCAGAATTTAATTAATCCAAATGAATTGTTATGGGTCTGCAATGTCGAGGCCCACAGGGTAGCTACCGCTGCGACCCCATGCCGAGTGTCTTAGACGCGCCGCCTCACTGCTATCACAAGAGCAGTCGGCGGCCTGTGTTAAAGGATAGGCGGGCGGGCACCCAGGCTGACATTTTAACACAATATTGAGGCGAACTACTGTGGTTAGGCAAAAATGGCTTACCACCACAATGTTCCAAATTGAATTAAGAAGGAATTCTAGGCGAAAATATTTTTTTTCGCTGCAAAAAAAATAAAAAAATAAAAAATGAAAAATCCGTGAATCATTCTGCATTCAATTTGGAACATTGTGGTTAGTAGTCATATGCTCTACGTTTAGTAGTGTCGCTCCAATATATTGTAACATTGTCAGCCTGCGTGCCCGCCCGCCTATCCTTTAACACAGGCCGCCGACATGCTCTTGTGATCACCAACAGGCCGCCGCTCATTAGACAAGGTATTCCGGCCCAATGCGCCTTCCATCTCATATTAGAGCTTCAGGGTGCGGCCCAAAAATGATGCACGCGCCATTTGAAACGGAAAAGGAAAGTTTTGATTTGCCTCTCAAGTATGGTGCTCTGAAAAGCGTAGCTGCATGCGCCGAAAGTTTTGACAGTCAACCAGTCTAGCTTTCTTCCCATAATCTTGCCACACGGTTGTCGTGGCATGTGCCCAGCAACTTGGCAATATTGAGGACAGAGAAGCTTTTCTTGGCTGCTTGATATGGTTCCAACAACTGCCGAATTTTCTCAACAAGCTCAGCGAATTTTACAGTTCAACCTTGAGACTTTGATGGGGAGACTGAGCCTGTTGATTGAAACCTTTCGATCAGCCGCCCACTTGAAAGCCAACCTTTATGGTGTGAAATATGCATGGGCTCCGCCACAGGAGGGGACTGGAGGACGTGTCTCCCCATTTTGGGGATTTAAAACATTACGCCAATGAGTGTTGCATGAAAATAATTTACTTCAGAATGCCACTGTTCCCCCAATTTATGTCTTCCCTCCACACTGCCCCAATGGCGGAACCTCTGATTCATTGCCATTTATTTTCTTGGAGTCGTGACTACCAAACTTCGGTAACACTGCAAGCTACGCTTTTAGCGCGGACCATATGAGAGAACACCGAAACTTCTCCACTTCGCTTTGAAATGACGCGTTGCAGCGTTTCTTTGGCCTCGACATTGTAGGCCTATAACTTTCAATACATTAATTTCTTCGGGATACTTTTTGCACGCATAAGAACCTTAACGTTTTTGCAACAATAAAATCTGTAAATCCACGTGCTTTATCATATTTTTGGTCTTTCTACGGCTGATTTAAAAGTAACATTCGTTATGAAAAACCTGTAGAACTCCGTTGGACCAGGCCTCCCAGAGACCCATGAATCATGCGGCTTTAAAAAAACAGCAAACTCAAAGCTCACTCAAACTGCGTCACACTGATCCACCGTGTCAGGCGGGGTCAACTCACCGGTTTAGTTGGTGGCTGCCGTGGTTTCGCTAACGGTTCATTCTGAAGCTGAAACCAGAAGCGATGTGTCAGTCGTTTGCCGCCCACCACACACCGGCACATTGAACGCGGCCACCAGACACTGCGGCCATCACCGAACCTGACCGCCTTAATTGGACACGATGATTGGCGCACAAAAACAATGCAACTGTCAGGCCGCTTTATAAGCGGCGCGCCGTCAAAGGGAAGTGCACTTTTCGAGGCGGAACATTTCTGTTGAAGACAGCGACCAGCGAAAATATGCCGCGTGGAGCGGGCCTGGCTTTGTATTGATCTGATCCACATCGCTTCAGCAACATAACCGGAACAACAGAGCTGGATATTTCGTCAGGGTGAGTGCGGAAAGTCAAAGCGTTAAGTAGAGAGACAGTTTCTTTGCAAGCTGCGTTAGGAAAGATTCGTTAGATTCTGATTGTGTACAGTACATACACGGTGTTAAAATGCATCACGGGTTGTGAGTAGAACAAGTTAAATGGCATAAACACTAAGCGGCTTTGAGTTCCCCCTGAAAAAATGCAGACTATGAACTATTTACTATGCGTACCAACCACCATATAAAGCTTTCAACACCAACTTAACGCCACTACATACTACTGGCATGCAATGCGCGGTACGCAGCTCGTAAAATCGATCGGCACCATACTGCACCGCATACTGCACCGCATACTGCACTGCATACTGCACCGCATACTGCACCGTATACTGCACCGCATACTGCACCGTATACTGCACTGCATACTGCACCGCATACTGCACCGCATACTGCACCGCATACTGCACCGTATACTGCACTGCATACTGCACTGCATACTGCACTGCATACTGCACTGCATACTGCACTGCATACTGCAACCGCATACTGCCACCGCATTACTGCACTGCATAACTGCACCGCCATCGTAACAGACGGCAGTGTCTAGTAGCCTGACACCACTTATGGTAGCCTGACACCACTTTGTCACCATGACTTGTCGTCAAAAGTCCCCCGCCGGCCGCCCACTCGCCACCTCTCAACAATGCACCAATGCGCCACAACAGCCGCCGAGTCGCCAATTTCGCGCTAATCCGGCGGCCCCCCTCTGAACAGTTTGGAACTGTTCGGGCCGGGTCAGCGTTTTCTGGGAATGTGTCGTTTCCTGGTGTGGCCGACACGCCGTCGCCAGGCTGCGGCGCCAGGACAGCGTGGTGTGGTATCGTTAGCAGTATCGATCCCTAAGCAGCCGCCAGGTCGGCCGGAAACCGCACACAGCAGGCGGCGTGTTATGGGTACTGCAGAGAGCTGTATTACCACCCTGGTGTGTAGACCGGCAATCAACGGTCACACCGCTGGGGCAGGAGAGCTGTATTACCAACCCTGTGTGAGACGGCATATCAACGTCACACCGCTGGCGGCAGAGAGAGCTGTATTACCAACGCTGGTGTGTAGACCACAATCAACGATCATCACCGCTGGGCAGGAGAGCTGATTACCACCCGGGTGTGTAGACCGCAATTTCAACGGTCACACGTGGGCAAGGAGAGCTGTATTACCCCACACCCTGGTGTGTAGACCGGCAATCAAACGGTCACCACCGCTGCGGACAGAGAGCTGTATTTACCACCCTGGTGTGTAAGATCCGACAATCAACGCGTCACACCGCTGGGCAGGAGAGCTGTATTACCACCCTTGGATGTGATGACCGGCAATAAAACAACGGTCACACCCTGGGGCAGGAGAGCTTATACCACCCTGTGTGTAGACCGACCAATCAACGTCACACCGCGCCGGCAGGAGAGCTTGTATTTACCACACCTGGTTGTGTAGACCGGCAATCAAACGGTCACACTTGCTGGGGCAGGAGAGCTGTATTACCACCTGGTGTGTTAGACCCGCAACAACGGTCCAACACCGCGGGACAGGAGCTGTATTACCACCCTGGTGTGTAGACCGCAATCAAACGGTCACACCGCTGGGACAGGAGAAGCTTGTATTACCACCCTGGGTGTTTAAGACCGGCAATCAACGGTCACCACCGCTGGCACAGGAGAGCTGTATACCACCCTGGTGTGTAGACCGGCAATCAACGTCACACCGCTGGGGCAGCGAGAGCTGTATTTACCACCCTGTGTGTAGACCGGGCAAAATCAACGTACACCGCTGGGCAGGAGAGCTTGTATTACCACCCTGGTGTGTAGACCGACAATCAACGGTCCCACACCGCTGGGACAGGGAGCTGTATTGACCCACCTGGTGTGTAGGACGACAATCAACCGTCACACCGCTGGGGCAGGAAGCTGTATTACCACGCCTGGTTGTGTAGACCGGCAATCAACGGTCACACGCTGACATAGCTAGTTTCTAATTCATCGTTTTTAATACTTTAGGGCAGGGGGAGCTGTCATTACCACCCTGGGTGTAGACCGGCAAATCAACGGTCAACACCGCTGGGCAGGAGAACTTAATAAGCTTAAGGGCTTTAAGCAGGAGAGCACAGAGCTTAGCCTTGTAGGTAAATCAACGTCGCGTGATATTGACTTCGTCAGATCTGTGAAACTTATATCGAATATATATATATATATATATATATATATTATATATATATATATATATATATATATATATAAACGCATATGTATTCATTTTTTTTTGTCCCTAGTTAATTCGAGACAATCTGTTCCGTGCACGAAATATTATTTAATCCTTAATTCATTTTATATTGATGTGCATTACCAATGAACATCAGGTTATTTCTAACCATTCTTTACAATCTGTTCCAGTCATTAATGGCTGTCATGAGCCATGCCATTCTGCGAAACTGGACCATCTAGCCCGTCCGACTGAACACCCGCCGCGAACCGATAAAGAAGACAAATGCAGCTCTCTACACTTCCACTTGGCCGAGATGACCGGCTTTAGGGTTCATTAAAGACGGCGGCCGAACGTCACAACTTAGATAAGACGTCTATAACGCGGAGGGCGGCCCAAAATTCTGGGAGCAGGGAGCTGATACTAAAAAGGTCGCGGCTCGCTATGAAGTCACGGTCTCGTGTTCCAACCGCAAACGGGTCGCGACACAGCAGAAATCAATGATGATAGAGTTAGACAATGAAACTGTGTGCTGTGCAAAGCTGTTATGGAGTTTTTCGATCTGTTGCTTTAGTATCAAATTGGTAATCAAACTATTCACTAAGCCAAAACAAAATATATAGCAGAAGATACCAGTCCGGTTGCAGGTATGCATTATGTTGCATTATCCATTCTATAGGCATCGTTGACGTTAGGAATAGAAATCCGTAAATGTGTCCCAAGAAGACGTGACTAATGTTTTGAGATATTTATGCAGGTTTTGAGTGCGGCCAAAGTACACTCACTACCTTCTTATCAGGTCTTCGAAAACGTTCACCTACTCAAAGTTTTTGACTTTTATCATAGGTTATCTAGAAACCCATGTCACCTTGCTTCATAATAAAATAATATGACAAGGAAAAGTAGGGCTGATTTTTAATACAATCGGAGGCAATTTTACACTAATCAGCAATTTCAACTCATCGGTTGAGATAGTTCTTGATTCGCCTATTCATCAACAACAATAATGGTCATTTGATATTTGTCATCAATCGAACCAACTTAAACTCCCTAAGTAGTGCAGAAATGCAGAATGAGAAAATAATAGTTGCTAGCCTCGCATTGTCCTATTCCAGCCAACAGTTAACTTGGGCACTGATCGGGCACAATGGGATTAAACCATTGTGCCCGATCAGTGCCCAAGTTAATTGTTGGCTGGGATATAGCTGAAGATAACATGCTGTTCCCAGTTCGATTCCCAGTTTGCTTCCAGTGCCATCATTTTGGCTGCGGCTAGCCTGGCTACCTTTCGTCCCACTATCTCTCAGCCCAAGGTTTAGTACCGACGGTTGAGCCAGTGATGGCAGGAGCAGGCATCCAGCAGCTCAGCTGCCAGTAACTGAGCTGCCTACTACATCACGAGTCTCGAGTGATGGCAGGAGCAGGCATCCAGCTCAGCTGCCAGTAACTGTGAGCTGCCTACTTACAATCACGCATTCTCGAGTGCAGGAGCAGACATCCAGCTCAGCTGCCAGTAACTGAGCTGCCTACTACATCAACGAGTCTCGAGTGCAGGAGCAGACACCAGCCTCAGCTGCCCAGTAACTGAGCTGCCTACTACATCTCACGAGTCTCGCTGTGGCAGGAGCAGACATCCAGACTCAGCTGACCAAGCTAACTGAGCTGCCACTACATCACGAGTCCGAGTGGCAGAGCAGGCATCCAGCTCAGCTGCCAGTAACAGCTGCCACTACATTCACGAGCTATCGAGTGCAGGAGGCAGACATCCAGCTCAGCTGCCAGTAACTGAGCTGCCCTACTACATCACGAGTCTCGAGTGGGCAGAGCAGACATCCAGCTCAGCTGCCAGTAACTAGAGCTGCCTACTACATCAGAGTCTCGAGTGGACAGGACAGACATCCAGCCTCAGGCTGCCAGTAAACTGAGCTGCCTACTACATCACGAGTCTCGAGTGGCAGGAAGCAGACATCCAGCCTCATCTGCCAGTAACTTGAGACTGCCTACTACATCACGAGTCTCGAGGGCAGGAGCAGGCAATCCAGCTTCAAGCTGCCAGTAACTGAGCTGCCTACTACATCCACGAGTCTCGAGAGTGGACAGGAGCAGACATCCAGCTCAGCTGCCAGTAAACTGAGCTGCCTACTACATCACGAGTTCTCGAGTGGCAGGAAGCAGAACATCCAGCTCGCTGCCAGTAACTGAGCTGCCCTACTACATCCACGAGTTCTTTCGAGTTGGCAAGAGGCAGACATCAAGCTTCAGCTGCAGTAACTGAGCTGCCTACTACTCACGAAGTCATCTCGAGTGGCAGAGGCAGGCAATCCAAGCTCAGCTGCCACGTAAACTGAGCTGCCTACTAACACACGAGTCTCGAGTGGCAGGAGCGACATTCCAGCTCAGCTAGCCAGTAACTGAGCTGCACTACTACATTCACGAGTCTCGAGTGGGCAGGAGCAGACATCCAGCTAGCGCCAGTAACTAGCTGCCCTACTACATCACGATCTCGATAGGCAGAGCAGGCATCCAGCTCAGCTGCCAGTAACTGAGCTGCCGACTACATCACGAGTCTCGAGTGATGGCAGGAGCAGACATCCATTCTCAGCTGCCTGCTAACTGAGCTGCCTACGACATCACGAGTCGTCGAGTGGCAGGAGCAGGCATACCAGCTCAAGCTGCCAGTTAACTGAAGCTTGCCTACTACATCACGAGTCTCGAGTGGCAGGAGCAGGCATCCAGCTCAAAGTGCCAGTAACTGAGCTGCCTACCTATACATCACGAGTCTCGATTGCAGGAGCAGGCATCCCAGCTCAGCTGCCACGTAACTGAGCTGCCTACTACATCACGAGTCTCGAGTTGGCAGGAGCAGACATCCAGCTCAGCTGCCAGATAACTGAGCTGCCTACTACATCACGAGTCTCGAGTGCAGGAGCAGACACCAGCTCAGTGCCCAGGAACTGAGCTGGCCTATACATCACGAGTCTCGAGTGGCAGGAGCAGGACATCCAGCTCAGCGCCAGTACTGTAGCTGCCTGACTACATCACGAGCTCGAGTGGCAGGAGCAGACATCCCAGCTCAGCTGCCCAGTAACTGAGTCTGCTACTACAATCACGAGGTCTCGAAAAGTGGCAGGGAGAAGGCATCCAACTCAGCTGCCAAGTAACTGCAGCTGCTACTACATCACGAGTTCTCGAGTGCAGGAGCAACATCCAGCTCAGCTTCCAGTAAACTGAGCTTGCCTACTTACATTCACGAGTCTCAGTGCAGCGAGCAGACATCCAGCTCAGCTGCCAGGGTAACTGAGCTGCCTACTACATCACGAAGTCTCGGAGTGGCAGGAGCAGCTCTAAGCTCAGCTGCCAAACTGAGCTGCCTACTACATCACGCAGTTCGCGAGTGGCAGGACAGACATCCCAGCTCAGCGGCCAGTAACTGAGCTGGCTACTACATCACGAGTCTCTAGTGGCAGGAGCAGACATCCAGCTTCAGCCCTGCCAGTAAACTGACTGCCTACTTACATCACGAGTCTCGAAGTGTATGCAGGAGCAGGCATCCAGCTCAGCTGCCAGTAACTGAGCTGCCTACTACATCACGAGTCTCGAGTGGCAGGAGCAGGCATCCAGCTCAGCTGCCAGTAACTGAGCGCCGGGAGCAGCGCCCACCTACTACATCACGAGTCTCGAGCAACGATTCAACTACTATTTCGCCGCTCTAAAACCAGAGAAGTGCCTTTATACAAAATAATCGACAACTCGCGATTAGCATTCACCGGTGTCGATTTGTATACTTTGAGAGGTGTCGATTTGCATACTTTTGGGAGGGCCCGCCCCCCCCCAAATAATTTCCAATTTTAACATTAGGCCTATGGCGTTGCATGGTAAGAATGGAATTATAATCGATTAAACTAGCATTGGGGCCCACTATAATTTTCAGAAATTGACACTCCTGTGAGCATTAATATGCATTGGTGAACAGATCGGACTAGTCTGACAACACTGCACTGCCCTGCCCCTGATCGGACTAGTCTGACAACACTGCACTGCCACTGACAAACCGCACCCTGGCCTGGTAGGCGGAGATGTCATGGCTGAGCCTCCGCTTCATCCTGGCGGCGTTCCGGGTCTTCCTGGACGGTCGGCCGGCGTCCGGCTCGCTCTCCGACCCAGCATCCCCCGGCGGTGGCGACGGTGGCAGGCCTGCGGCAGGTCCCGCCTCAGGCAGACTGCGACTCATCCGCTGCTCGCGTCGCCGCCGGTGGGC
The DNA here is from genome assembly GCA_014673585.1 of Semibalanus balanoides. Classification (NCBI taxonomy): domain Eukaryota; kingdom Metazoa; phylum Arthropoda; class Thecostraca; order Balanomorpha; family Balanidae; genus Semibalanus; species Semibalanus balanoides. Next base: position 90,387 of record VOPJ01005447.1, on the reverse strand, counting down.
ATCGCGCTGCTCCCGGCGCTGCTGGTACGCCAGGTACTCCCGGAAGTACTCCATGTTGCGGAGGACCTGCTGCATGGCTGCGCACTGCGTGGTGGCGACGAAACCGGGGTGGACGCGGGGTCGAAACCGAGGTCGAGGTCGAGTCGAAACCAAGGTCCAAGTGGCGTCAGGCAGGTGTCAGGCAGGTGTCAGGCCACGGTCAAGGCCGCGAATCAGTCGCTACATCAGGTTAGCTCTGATGGGCAGGTCTTGATGGTGTTGGAAGGAAAAGTGCGTGTTTTGCCAAAGCCAGCATGGGTACCGAACGGTACACGCGTCACTTCCAGCTCGACGTCACATTGTCTCACAGACTGGCGCTAAGCCCGCGCACTGTACGGGTTTCCATGAGTGGCGTCTATGGTTCTGTGCCGTGCAGACAGGCTTCAGTGCTCCTCTCTCTGAGGAGCAAACGGCTCTCACTGACCGACTGAGGGCTCAGGCAGCTGTCCCAGCTTCACGCTTCCAAACGACACACGACTACAGCTGGTCTCGGTCTTGGCTGGCTCAGCAGCAATACACAGCCGAGCGGCATCACACGCAGCCAATGGCGCTCCAGCAGAGTGCGACGTGCCGGCTACAACAGGACAGCAACCGTCTTCGTGCTCCCAAAATCTGCTGCCTGCTAGCAATTCCCTGCACCCAAATCCCTAACGTGGTATTCTACCACATCGTCCAAGCTTTTCTCGCACATCCACAATGCAGCACGAACTCTTGACACGTGGCAGACACTGGCACGAATCGCAGCACGGAACACACAACACGTGGCGGAGACTGCAGAACGAGTCACAGAACACGTGGCGTCGACGGCCGACCGACGCGCGGCCAGCCTCGTCGGCATCGACTGGCACCGGATCGCGAGCTGCGTGTCGAGCTGCGAGCGGCCGGCCGCAGCTGCGCCGGCCCTGCGCGCCAGCTAAGGCGATCGATCGCCGCCCGTGGTCATATACACACAGAGACGGCCCACACAGGTCTACAAAGGCCCACAAAGGCCCACACAGGCCCACACAGGCCCACACAGGCCCACACAGGCCCACACAGGTCCACACAGGCCCACACAGGCCCACAACGCGCCCACGGCCATACACACAGACAGGCCCACACATAGATCGGCTCACACATATACATGTTCAGATCTCGGCAACAACCATACATACATATATTATAGATACGTAGACGGGTTTACACCACGACCAGGGCTATATACACACAAACGGGTTCACACCGTGGCCAGGGCTATATGCTTAGTATACACACAGACGGGTTGACATCGCCGACGGCTTACAGTCGACAGTGGGCCAACAGTGGTAAGGTGGCTGTAAGGTGGGTAAGGTAAGGTGGCCAACAGTGGTAAGGGAGTATACATTTCTTTAACCAGTTCGATCGCGTGTAAAAACACGAACTTTACCGAAGGATGACGACATAGTTTTAGCACATACGTAGAGCATCAGCCATGTGTTCCACATATTCAATCATTCTCATTGTTTGGTAAAATGAACCTGATGCGGCGACAATATTTGTATAAGAGGAAAATTTGCGAGGTCAAAGTTAAACCTGCAAATCGTAAGATGGGATTCATTTTATCATAGGAAAGAATTTGCCAAAGTCTCATTTAAAGAACATGGAATCCTTTTATCTTTTAGCGGCCAGAATCCAGATGCTATCAAACAAGCATTGTTTATTTCGATGATGATGATTTTGACTTAGGGGCGGTTATGTGGTTATGTGGCGTCCATCATTGTTTATTCCGTGGCACGGCGATAGTACAAAGTGTTTCATACCTCTAAAACCGTGATTACAAGCGAGCGCGAAGCGCTCGTTCGTCTTTACGTGACATATGGAAAAAATCTGATTGTGAGCGACCCAACCCGACCCAACTCGATATTTGTTCTGTCTTCCTCTGCATCAGGAAATTCAGAAGTACTGCAATTAATCTTAGAATACCACATCATGCAGACAACATGACTGAATCGCTAACACCTACGTTTTATTGACAGTATACACATACTTAGCAGTCAGGAAGCTTATTCAAATTATTGTGTTATGTATCAGTAGACGTCAATGTTTGAAACATGACTATCCTTTTTACACGGCTTGAGAACAATGGATTCGAAGGGTGCAGCTATTTGACACACAGTTGTTTAGTGTTGATTAGTCCGATTTGTCTCACTAAGTCCCGCGGTGCACCACACCAGTCACTGTTAGCTGTAATCTCACCACAAACCCTGTTAGCCTGCACTGCCACTGGACCGCTAAAAATGTCCCGCAGATGTCCGCAGCCAAAACACAGACAGCTTTGCGGTGACGCTGGCGTCCCGTGACTATGAGAGTAGCGGTGCCGGAGACACGGTGCACTGAAATGTGTGAAGTGCGCGTGAGTAGCAGGCCGATCCGTGTCCGGGTTCCGTGTCCGGGCTCCGTGCCGATCCGTGTCCGGGCTCCGTGCAGGGCACAACATGGACGAAATGCTGCTACACGGGTCTAAAAACTTCTGAATCCATGCCGTGAAAATAGCACTCAAAGTAAATTTATAAAAATCAGTACGTCAGTCCTGAAAACCTTCGTTGAAAAAATACCTTCTACGTTTTTGTTTATTGTTTTGCTCTTCTTCATCACACGGATTCAGAAGTGTTCTGCGCCGTGTAGTCAGTGCTTATAAGTGTTGTTGATCAGTTTGGTTGGCCTGTGGCTGCGTGCATCCCGGTCAGCAGTGCAGTGTGATCATCACCAGCGTTGTTGATCAGTTTCGGTGCAGTGGTGGGATCAGTGTTGGATGGTCCGTACTCAGCAGTGCAGTGGGATCAGTGTTGGATGGCGGTACTCCCGGCGCTTACCGGCGACCCCTTCTGACGCTCCTGCCGTCTATTGGCGTTGTAGATTTGCCAGGCCTGGTTACCCTGATAGCGCTCCGGAGTGGTGTCCCGCGAGCGACGGCCGAACCAGCCGCGACCCTGCCCGGCGGCCAGCGACGGTGCCAAAGACAGGGGTCGAATCACAGTCAGAGACACAGAAGGGGAGACGAGTCACAGTCAGAGCCACAGAAGGGGAGTTGAGTCACAGTCAGAGCCACAGAAGGAGAGTGGAGTCACAGTCAGCGCCACAGAAGGGGAGACGAGTCACAGTCAGAGCCACATAAGGGGAGACGAGTCACAGTCAGAGCCACATAAGGGGAGCTGAGTCACAGTCAGCGCCACAGAAGGGGAGTGGAGTCACAGTCAGCGCCACACGAAGGGAGGGAGTCACATCAGAGCACAGAGGGAGTTGAAGTCACAGTCAGCCGCCACAACAATGGAGCTGAGTCACAGTCAGCGCACGAAGGGGAGTGAAGTCCACAGCGTTCAGCGCCAACAGAAGGGGAGACGCGTCACAGTCAGCGCCATAGAAGGGAAATTGAGTCACAGTCAGAGCCACAGAAGTAGGATGGAGTCGCAGTTCAGCGCACAGAAAGGAGAGTGGAGTCACAGTCAGGCACAGAAGGGAAATTGAGTCATCAGTCCAGAGCCACAGAAGAAGGAGTAGTGGAGTCGCATGTCAGCGCCACAGAAGGGGAGTGGAGTCACAGTCAGCGCCACAGAAGGGGAGACGAGTCACAGTCAGAGCCACAGAAGAGGAGTGGAGTCACAGTCAGAGCCACAAAAGGGGAGTGGAGTCACAGTCAGAGCCACAAAAGGGGAGTTGAGCCACAGTCAGAGCCACATAAGGAGAGTGGAGTCACAGTCAGAGCCACATAAGGGGAGTCGAGTCACATGCAGAGCCAAATAAGGGGAGTCGAGTCACAGGCAGAGCCAAAGAAGGGAAGTTGAGCCACAGTCAGAGCCACATAAGGGGAGTCGAGTCACAGTCAGAGCCACATAAGGGGAGTCAAGTCACAGGCAGAGCCAAAGAAGGGAAGGGGTGTAGGTAGAGTCAAAGAGACGGAGAGTCGCGTCACGGTCGCAACTAGGTCCGGAGTATAACAGAGAGCAGGGGCTCCGCCACGCCTTTACAATTGGGGGAGGGAGGGGGCGTGATCCAGTGGAGTCATGTGGTCGTCATCAAAGTAAAGTTGTTGAGCGGGGGGATACAACTAATAAGTAAAACGGGATATGAATTTCCAGCGATCTTGTTGGTCATAACAAACTGGGCGAAAATCCTTCCTGGCTCAAAATGCGGGGATGCGTTCCCCCGTGCTCCCCATGGCGGAGCCCCTGGCAAAAGTTACGTCATAGTCAATGTCAACATATCAGGTACTGGCACGTTGGTCAGTGTCAGGTTTAAGACAATGGTATTGCCGGAGCAGAGGTCAACGCCAAAACCATTGCTAGGTGAGGGTCAAAGAGCGGAGAGGTGTGGTACAAACCAGTTTAGACTTTAGAGTCATCTCTAGTCAGGTAAGATCGGAGCCAAAAAGACAGGCCAACTTGTGCGATATTGAACTCGCTCAAGAAAACGTGTCGTCAATTCACAGATAAGGTTAATTTAGACAGAAATGAGTGTTGTCAACGTGTATCAGTTTATTCCACTCATCACCGTTGAAGAGCGCTGCTTTCTGTGCATTCACAGCAAACACAAATTAGAAGAAAATATATCAGCTCCGCAGGCCGAAAGTACATTTTTGCGTTGAGAAATCCAGAAATCCACTTAAATACAATAAGGCCATATAACACTTATTTACGGAAAAGCAGCCTATTTATCTCCCTAATTCCCGGTGTCTTCTGAGTTTCATCCAACATACACTACAATTGACCACATCACTTAGACGCCGTCGGCCCAAGACTGCTCGTTCACAAGACTGACCCAGCGCCGGCGGTGGCGGTGGCGGTGGGTCAGCCCACTCCTCGTACCTCCCCCGGCCTGGCTCCCGGAAACCAGATACACCTCAAGAGGCTCGGCTCGACGCGTGTTTGCATCATCGGCAGGACATCGAGCTCGGTCCGGAGTCCGCGTGCCGCTACAGTCATGTGGCCGCATAAACAAGCCGTGAATGACCTAACAGTCTGGCCTGCCATCTATTGGCAGATCGGAGAAATTTAGCTTCATGGTTCTGCTGCACCTAGGACCTTAAATGAATGCAATTGATCGTTGTATACCTACTTGCTGGCTTTTCTTTTCTCCACAAACAGGAGCAGGCACCGCCACCGCCACCGCTCAGAATTGAGCTGGCATCGGCATCAAGCCCGGACACATGTGGCAGCGCAGCGCCCGCCAGGTCCGGCAGCGCAGCACCCGCCAGGTCCGGCAGCGCAGCACCCGCCAGGTCCGGCAGCGCAGCACCCGCCAGGTCCGGCAGCGCAGCGCCCGCCAGGTCCGGCAGCGCAGCGCCCGCCAGGTCCGGCAGCCAGCGATCCGCAGGTCTACTTCGATCATTATACATTATACGATATTCTAGCCACCAAACTTGTGCTGAGCCAAAAATGAGAACGGAAAGCCTGAGTTTAGACACAGCTTCAGACCCGCCGGGCTTGAATTGGGGCCCGGCGCCGGCTTCGTAGTTCTGAAATTTGCATCCCTAGTACCTACCTACTACCTACCGACCGAAGCAATATTGTTTCATGCTTGAATCACGCTAAACAGCTTAGAAAACATTGTGATTTTTTAACTGGTCCCGATACACTTGTAGTGTGGTACATTCTCAATTTTTGGTATGTGTTTCACGCAAGCAGAACATTTCACTAGCAAAAGCGCAGAGAAGCAGGCGACCTAAGAACATAATCCAATTCTATTGAAGCGGTGCTAAGCCCAGAAGCATGAGAGACTTATGTATCTACCACCGTGCTGCATATACTGGTGAAACGCCAAGAGCAAAGCATAACAAGGCATGATTCATGAATAATCTAACACATTCCAGCGGTTATCTAAATGGGCACTGTTGATGGGGCTGCGGGGTATGAAACGAGGCAGCCAAATTCCGACACCGACTCCGAGCCATAACAATGAGCTATAACGATGCTATTCATAACCGAAAGACGTATGATTGAGGCCATGAGCTGACTACATAACTTCAAGCATGCATACCTACATGTATTTGGCACACGATGTTGTAACCTCACATTGCCACGTAAGTCATGAAAAACTTTTGATAACCAAACGTACAGCAATTGGAAAAGTAAGAACACAGAATAAAACGAAAGACAGACAAAATCAAGATAAGTTGAGGCAAGTCAACATCAAGAGAACCGAACAACAATTAACACTTAAAGGAATATTGACCTTTTACCTTCACAAAATGGAGTTATTACTTTAAATCGACAGGCAATGCCAAAATATATTGTAAATTGATCGCATTTTGCAAATGCAAATTATCGACAAATATTTCAAGTTTAAGTTGATAGCGTTCCATCCACGCTTCTAACGACCAATGCTCTCAAGAACTTGGTAACGAATTTCGATTCCCACTAAAATTCGTAATTACTTTTGGATAAAATGGTATGAAACGTATGTCCTAAATGTTCCAATCGGTCTGTTGTGATTATTTTCCTTACTTTCCTTAAAGGGAATATAGCACCTTGGGAAAAGTATGTAGAATGATGGAGAAGAATGCCCTGATTACGCCTGCATTCATTTTTGCGAACAAAGTCAGAATTTGTTGTAATTTGACAAATAGCAATAGTTACATGTGACGTCACACCAATCTTGCGCTCACCAAAGCGATGTTGTGTCGTCACAAGGAGCATCGAACGGCAACCTTTGCGCCGCCCATTGGACAGCTTGCTGTGCCGGCACTGCAACGATGGTAGGCGTGAACGCGAACTGGGCTGGGTCGACCGGCGCTCGCTCGCACGGTAGGGACGTGGGGCAGCATAGTGAACACTAGTGGTGGCCGAGCGCCTGACCTGACGTCGGTGGCGGTCGGGGCGGACGCAAAGGTAAACTGAAATACTGGGCGGACGGTTCAAAAAGTGAGTGCGGTGGCAATCACAGTGGAGTAACTACTGATGACGTTTGCGAAACGTCACGGGATTTGTGACGTTGAAATATGACCAGCATATACCAAAACGGTTTTGCGTTGAAACTCAGCAACTAAGTGCTTTGGAGGAAAAAATTTCCGGATTTGGGGGTTTCTCAGCACACCCGACAATCTGGCTATGTCAGTTAAAAACTAATGTTAAAGGTGCTATATTCCCTTTAACAATGAAAAGCATTGAATACAAAGGGAGCCAAAATAGTGATTAGCGTACGCACCCAACTCAGCCTAGTTAGTGGATGCGACCGTCAATTTGTGAAAATAATTGTCATAATGGTTAATCTATTTTCAACATCAGAAATTGTAAATAGTTTTGTCTCTGGCTGTATATAAAACAATGCTTTAGCTGATTTATCAAAATAACTAATACAAAACAATGAAGACAAAAACAGGTTAATTTATGCACCCAACGACGACCTATCTGTTTGGCTTCAAAAGAACATTACCTTTAACAATGCCTTCAAAGAAAAGAAAAGCGTGATGGCAGATATAGAGGAGGTCATATCGTTCGTCGCCATATTAAAGTACGTATCTATACGTAATTTTCCTCAAATTGAATTATCAAACATAAGAGGATGTCACTTTTGAATTGAGACGCAATCAATTTGATACCATACATGTGTCATAAGCACTGGATGATCCAGGGGGCACCAGGGGCAAACCAAAGCACCTGAGATCTTCGCAAATTTACACATTTCCTGATGTAGAAGGACATCTACGCAACTTTTACTAAGGAAATATTATTTTAAACGTCTAGCAATGCAACAGGGAGCGAAACTCGACGATTTTTTAATTTTGTTAAACTTTTCGGGGGTGATCCCCAAACAACCACAAACTGCCGTTCTAAATCCACCAGTGGTCATAAGATAATGCAGAACAAATAAATCAAAGGGTCAGTATTTCCACTTAAATTAGAGATAACGTGTCAATGAGATATCGAGAACTGTTTGATCCCGGCTGCAGCGATCTCATTTAGACGGATGTTCTCTGTGCGTGGTCTCACCATTCGGGTGAAGAAGGTGGAGAATAACGTGCTTTGTTAAGGCTATTTAGCCTCTATTGACTTACCCGTTCACCCGCCTCCTTGCAGTTGGACGATGCCTAGAAAAGAAACAAAACAACCAATTAGAAATACAAAAGAAAATAGCAAAATAGGTGCATGCAAAGAGAATGAATATAGCTAACAACCTGAATAATATAAGTGAACTTTATACACGTAGAAATGCATGGATTTAGCAAATCAATGCATAAATGCACCTATATATCGTTGGGAAGAACGTTGACATAAACCTTCATTCACGCTGCGTATAAAATTCGAATGGTGACATTGTGTAGGTGACAAGGGATATGAAGGACATCAATGGAAGTAAATTATTTAGTCAGAATTCAGAGGCCAGGGTCGCAATTGATAGAATTAGCACCACTTGTGAGAGCTCCCGTTCCAGATAGCATTTCAGCAGACCGTCGGAATGAGTCCATCATAACAAATCAAAAGATAAACAACAGCTACAAATAAAGCTTATAGATAACCGAGATGGAACCAACGTGTGAAACACTTCTAACTTTCGCACCCCAAAAAAGTTTTTTTTTATCTTACAGTCAATTTTGGATCATAGAAGATGAAGACATTCTTCAAGCTACGTTTGTGTTGGAGCGAGCGACTTTAATCGAGCGACACAACCATTGGATACGAGTGACGAATTGTGCAGACATGAGATATACCTAAAGCTCATCTAAGTCGGTCACTTGCCCTGTATCAATTTGAATAAGTGTCTTGCTTTTTCCAGCATCGAAACTCTGCTGTATGTTGTGCCGCATTGCAGCTAAATACTGCGGCACAGTCGCAAGGGCAGGCGCCAACTGTCGCACATAACCATTATGAAGCCAATGAATCGGCAGCGTAGACTAACTGGAATGCAGCCAAGTCATGCGGCGCAGTCTAACATACAGATTACAGGGAACTAGAATCCAACAGGCAAACGGCGTTCTGTTTAGTTCTATCGTAAACGGTCGCTATCAGTGACGTAGTCCGTCATCCTGCCAACTGCACGGAAGCTGCCAAGAGCTTCTAGTCCACTCCCCGGCTCTGCCCTGACCTGGGCAGACCTGTCTCGCCGGCCCGCTCCTACTCTCTGGCGGCGGCGAGTGATTCTCGGCGGCGAGGATCAGTATATTTGAGGCAGTGCCACGGTGCTGTTGACTCGACCACAGCGCTCCGGCTGGTCACCTGTGATCGTACCGCCGAACTCGCTTTGATCGGCCGCTCGCCGCAGCAGCGCTGCAAACAGAACACTGCGCCGCAAACGCCTGATCTCGCCGCAATGGCCGCCGCCGCGTCCCGACACAAGTCTGTGAACAGTCTGGCGAGCGGCGGAGAATCGCCACGGTTATCACCATCGGTGGAGCTTTTCCAAGAAGTTAATGTGACAAAATGTCATATTGGTTGGTTGTTTAGCTTGGTAGAGGTGAAAACGACCATTATAATGTCAGAAAGCCTTCAAATGTGACAAGTTATTGGGGAAACCATGGTTGATGGGACAATATACAGCGTAGGTGGGCGCCCTAGCTATTTCCGTATGAAACTCCGCCCGCGGTATCACCACCAACCTCGGGTCCTGCTTCTGAGCAGCACTGCATCTTTGTCACGCCCTGCGCCCCGCCCACTGAACTCCCCCCTCCCCTGTCGGCGTCCCGGTGCCAGAACCTGCGGAACCTGCCCAGTCAAGACGCCGCTGCTGACGGACCAGATCGACAGCCAGCGTAAACAGGGAGCACGTCCGACTAATGCACCGGGCCGGTCACGCCGTGGGTGGCGGCAGGCCGGGCGCCACCGCGGCATAGGTGTGGGGTACTGTCCTGGACACGGAGCTCACAACCTAGCCGGGAGAGAGGTGGATGGAAAGCCAACGAACGCAATGCAAGATAGAACATAAACTAGTATGGATGGATATTGGGTGTGATTATATAGCACTAGTCAATGGTCATGTAACTGGAGAGAGTTGCCACAGAAGGTGTCCTTGGTATTATTGGAATACGCATAAAGCATTAGCACAAACATTTAAAGTCGTAGCTATATTTTGCGATTAATTAATGCAATAATGTTATTTGCGCGCTTGTTTCGAAGTAGTGCAGCTTGGTTTCTACGAGATCTTATGTAAAATCTAGCCTAATTGACTTTGACATATTTGATCATTGACATATTTAATCAAATGACCACAGCAGATGACTACTGAGTGCTGTATGTATAACAGAGAGCAGCATCAGTTTGAAAATGTAGTCTGACATGACCGTAACGAGGCCCTTAATTTCCAGCTGGTGCGTCATAACATGAAATCTGCAAGCTATCACTGACATTTAATATGGTTACACCCTTGATATCGTCTGCATGAGACGTTTTAACGGCATCATTATTCTCCCTGATTTCATATCATTATTAAATAAATTAGTTATTTCACATATTTGTAAAATTATTTTGGTATCATTATGTACAAAATATATATGAAGTGTGAAATAAGATGTATTAAAGAAGAATAAAAGAGCGATACAAAAACCAATATGCATCCATGAATGGGCCACAAGGATGTTCGTGCACTAATGTACATTGTACAATCGAAGAACAATTATGAAATGGACCTGTTCTTATTTAAGGCCGCTGATGTTAAAGGAAATATAGCACCTTGGAAAAAGTATGTAGAATGATGGAGAAGAATGCCCTCATTACGGTCCTGGCATTCATTTTTTTGCGAAAAAGTCAGAATTTGTTGTAATTTTAAAATATGAATATGTTTACATGTGACGTCACAACAATCTTGCGTCACCAAAACGAGTTGTGACGTCACAAAGAGGCATCGAACGCAAACTCGCTCCTTTGAATCAGATGCGACAAAAACGTAAACACTTCGTTCGCTGGTTCCCGACTCGCAAAATAATTTTGGACTCAATTGACAAATGTGTAAATGTAAAATGTGTTAACCCGACCCCCCCCCGGGTCAGCAGCATATGGCTGAGAGCAAAATTGAATTTTCCCCGACGTGCCCCCGAGAAATCCTGGCTACGTGCCTGATTCATCTTCTCTATTGTATGAGTGACAAGACAACACCGTTTTATAATGATTGACACTGGTCTGAATCGTGGCTACACCGCCTTCTGTATTGCGGTCTCTACTACTCACAGACTCATCATGATCTACATATGTACGAAACTGCTACTATCGAGAATCACAAACGCCTCTAAACGATGCATAACATTCAAGGAAATAGTTCACCTTCAACATACGGTTTTAAACTGAAATAGCAGTTTTGCAGCCTGTGTTGAAAAAACCTATCTGCAAGTTGTATTGGCTGCAAAGACTCTCCAGCCGAATATATTTGACTTTTTGTCGAAGGAATGTGGGGCTGGGTATACAATGTGGGTCTGGCAAAGGAATGTGCATACCTGGGCAGAGGCTATACAATCCGCCAATCAGCTTGCATTTTTTTTCTGTCCTGAATCGGCACGATGTATGGCTATTTTTCGACAACGTAAAATATATTGCTTTTAAAAATGTAATCAAATCGTGTCTGGACAAAAAAGACAACCCAATGTGTACTTTTTCCTTTAACACCATCACCTAATTATATCCGCCATAAGCATGGCTGAGTATTAAAGACTCAATGACAGCCGGTAGCTTCATCATCGACATAACCGACTGTTAAATGTCCTACCGATCGCTTCTCACCGTCCATCCACGTGACGGTGACCGCAGCGCGTGAGAACCATCACTTCCGGTCACCGAGCACCGGATCGGATCCCTCTGGTGATAGCGATTAGCCAGGAGGCTTTCCGGCTCGTTCCCAAACTAACGCATCGCCAATTTCCACCCAACTGCTCTGGGTATTTAGCGTGATAGGAGCCCGATTTCAGCGCTGCTGAAGCCACGTAAGACGCCAGTGTTGGATCCCGGAGGTTAAGGCGTCAGTGTCGGATCCCGGAGGTTAAGACGTCAGTGTCGGATCCCGGAGGTTAAGACGTCAGTGTCGGATCCCGGAGGTGGCAGTGGGGTGTGGCGACATGACTCACAGCTATGACGTCACTGGATCCAGAGACTCGGGCCAGCAGCAGCTCTCACCTCTGCGATCCATCAATAGAGCCATGCAGTCGAGCAGGTACGCCGTCAGCACTACTCTTTGGTAGTTTGTGTATTCGGCCGCGAGTATAAACAGCTCGTCATTAGAGCAGTGTTGATTGCACTGTCATGGACTGGTCTGCAGAAGCATTAACTCGTCGGGCCTGCAGGTCTGGCCAGGTCTGCCGGAGGACAGAGCACTGTAGGAGCGCGATTGCTGGGGAGTGGGGGGGGGGTAACAGTTACGAGTTATGACGTCATGCTGCACACGTCACATCTGAGAGAGCAGTCTGTCCTGCTGTCCTGACTCGGGACATGCCTAATGATCTCGTTCGGGTTCACCGCGCCACTCAGATGTGATTTCCGCTTAGAAACAATCACTGGTTGCTATGCTCCCCGACGGTGACTCTGGTTTCAACTTGATTCCGACGTTTCCAGCTGCCGGACAATGACGCTTAGTTACAGGTGACCGGCCGGCTGGCCTACGACAGACGCTTCCAGCTCAGACTGTCACAGCACGAGAGCCACGTCCAGTTCGCTGCGTATGTGTTATTCCTGCAGCTCTATCAGACAGCGGGCCGCAAATGCTGGGTACACCTAGTACAACTGGCCAGCCGTCGCCACTTCACTGACCATACACCTAGTACAACTGGCCAGCCGTCGCCACTTCACTGACCATACACCTAGTACAACTGGCCAGCCGTCGCCACTTCACTGACCAGTGACCACACGGCTCACTGACCGGGCCAGTCGGCCGGACCGCAGTGGGCTGCTGGGAGGCTCGTTGACCGGGTCATTTGCTCGGGTACGGGTCATCTCAGGCTGAGCGCTGGTCATCTCTGCAGCGGCCGCCTGCCCGACCATGGCAACTCGGCCGTCACCTGCTGAGATGCAGCCATTCTAGGCCAGCCCGCGACGACATACGACTCTCGTGTCTCCTGGCCGTCAATGCTGGACGGTCGTGTTAGTTGCGGGCCGCCCCTGCCTCGGGCGGGCAGGCGGGCGGCGGGCGGCGGGCGGCGGGCGGCGGGCGGCGGGCGGCGGGCGTGGGCGGGGCGGTGGGTGGCAGTCAGTGTGCGGCGGGTGGTGGGTGGCGGGCGGTGAGCTGTGACCGGTGGGACACTGAAGAGAGCGCTCCACCCTGTAACAGGCCACCCGTGCAGCTGCGGGGAGCGGCCGTCTTCTGATGACCTCAGCGTGAGCTCAGCACGGCTCAGCACGGCGGTCCAGCGGTCAGCAGGCGTGCAACACTGACACGGCAGGCTGCTGCAGGAGCCGCCGCCGCTGGCGTCAGCGTCAGCATCAGCATCAGCGGCGATGATGACGACAGAGGTCACCGACAGAGGGCACCAACGGTCCTCGATCGGCCCGTGAGGCCGATGTCAATTGAAACGCCGCTGTCCGGAGCGGGGCGGGGCGGCGCCGGGGGATGGGGGGGGGGCGGCATGGCATGCTGCACTGGAGATGTAAGCAGAGAGGGGACGCTAGGCTGCTGAGACTAGGCTCAGCATCGCAGAGTAACGGGAGACCTCCGAACGGTTCAGCGAGGCGCCATCGATGATATATCAGCTCACGGAGTGTGTCAGCCACCGCAGGAAAATCTCAAACCGAGCAGTGTCATGCATTCATGCATAAATGTAGTACAGCATCATCTGATGTTATGCATTGCACATTTCGTATGCATGGAACATCGGCATCTCAGACCAGTCTGATGTCATAGCAGGTGTTCAAATAAAGGGTGGAGACAGCCTTAAATCAAGGACGCAAGCAATGAAAAATACATAAATATAAATGGAATAATCCGGCCGGCATGGGCATCAAATTAAATTATCGGTCTTCACTGTGCAAATAACTGTTAGTTAACAGCATTGTGTTCTTCGCAGGCAAACCTATAGGCCTCGCCCATTCTCCACGTTTAAGGGTCGCTTAGTGTAAAAAGACGTCGGGGAAGGTTTAAAGTAATGGCATGAACTTGTGACAGTAACGTTGTAAGCACATAAGAGCGCCATCAAATAGTTATAAATTATCAGAATGACGAGCAGAAAGTTGACATGGGAATCTTCACTCACCACTTGGATTTGTCTCACAAAAGGCGCACACGAATAACTATCAGAGTCATAACAATCAACCATTATACACCATCATCTTAATTAATCAAAATGTTAAGAGTTAAGATGTATTATTATGAGCGCTATGATCATTGTCAAAGTAAGTGCAATTTCAATGAGTCTGATACCACGTTAGCGTACAAAAACAATATCTGACGAGGTTCATAACACAAATTGTTGTTGAAAAGATAATAGCAAAATATGCTCTGATCTGTTTACAAAATAATACGTACTATTACATGTTCTACACAAAATATAATTATTCGTGGATCACAATTCGCAGATATACTTAAATTGTGAGTATGCAAAGTTGATACAGTTGACAAAGCACGTAGACCAGAACAGGACAGGGATACAACTATACAGTATACGGTAGCTCAAAACTTCCTGCTGTCCTGTAGACGGTGGTGGTGTGCCGTATCTGTGCTGTACTCACACACTGTGTCCAAAGTCGGGATCCAGTTCCGAGTTCCCGGTCCGGTCCCGGGATCCGGGTACAGCGGCTGTGGGCACGGGCGGCCGGCTCGCCGTCGGGCGCCTCTCTGGGCGGCGAAGGTGCCGCCCGCGCCGCTGACACCGCCGCCGCTGCCGCCGCCGCCCGCCGCCGGGTGTAAAAATAACGCGCCACGCGGACGGAGCCCGCGAACCGTCACCGACGTGCCAGCTCACAGCTGTGAGCTGCAGAATCAGCCCAGTCCAAAGAGCTGTGAGAGCTGCACAAGCAGCCCAGTCCACAGCTGTGAGCTGCAGAAGCAGCCCAGTTCACAGCTGTGAGCTGCAGAAGCAGCCCAGTCCACAGCTGTGAGCTGCAGAAGCGAACCGCCCAAAGCCAAATCAATATAGATAAAACGCTAGCTAATAATGTCTCAGAGCTCTCTGGCTGAAGTTTGGAGCAAGGAAAACAGAAGCATCTCTTTCTGTTTGTGATACTTTTGTCTATTGCTCATTCGCGTAAATTTGCAGCCTGACGGTGAACAAATGAATAGTGTGATATTTATATCATGGTATTGCCATTATCGTATTACCACTCCATTCTGAACTGAACTATGCTAACGATGATTGGCCGATGAGGAATGTTTACCTCCCCGAACACCATCCATCACTCTAATGGCATAAACACATCAGTCAGGGCGCAATGCGGTGCTTATAGCAAGCAAGGCGGGGTTCTGCCGACCCATCGGCCTTCACTCTGCAGTCGGTCATTGTTAGCGAATCACTGCAGCTGAATCTCCAACATGACCAAAGACAGGCATGCAGATTGCAGTTGATGTTTCTCAGAGAAGACTCTACGCTTCCTTCCTGTGCCAGGAGCCTAGGAACACTATAAGCTCCAGATATAACTCCTACTTCTCCTCTTACTTTACTCCTATGAGCTCTAAGAGCCCCTCGGGTCGCTCTTCGCCGTGCCGCGGCTGTCCGCCGCTTCTCACCCCTCCCTCCCCTCCCCTCCCCCAGAGGCTGTGACAGAACACGCGTACCTCCGCCCCGCGTCTGCCGACAAAAACTGCCCTGCGGTGGGGCAGTCAGGGCTCGGTTGGGCACCAGCAGGCTCCCATCAGTAGATACATCACCTAGCACAGACGCTATCGAGCTTGTGCCCCGTAGGCGTGTGTGGCCATGTAGCCCCAAGAAATCCACTCGGCCCTCACACCAGGACGGCTTGTCTCTGAAGCTGCACGCGGTGGGTACATGTCCAGCCCCTCGGGTGGGGCAGTGGAGAGGCTCCCTGCGAGTTGTACACTCACGATCAGACAGCTGAATGCTCTGCCCTGCAGGTGGGGGACAGTGAAGGCTCCCTCGGCACTCCTATTCCTTCACACCAAGTGGAACTCTGCTGAAGCTGAGCACCTGGCGGTGTGGACATCGTCAGGCTCCCTCGCACGACACACCCAGACAGCTGAAGCTGCCCTGCGGTGTGACAGTCAGGTCTTCGTTGGGGCAGTCAGGCTCCTCGGCTACAGACACTCACCCCCAAGCGGTGAGCTGCCCTGCGTTGCAGGACAGTGAGGCTTCCTCGGCACACTCACACCCAGCACAGCTGAAGCTGTCCTGCGTTGGGACCGTGAGGCTCCCTCGCACACTCACGCAGACAGCTGAAGCTGCCCCGCGGTGGGACACGTCACTAGCGAGGCCTTCTCCCCTCGGCACTCGCACTGCCGCCAGCAGTCTGATAGCTAGCCCCTGCGGGTGGGAACATTGTCAGGCTCCCTCGACACACACCGTCAGACAGCTGAAGCTTGCCCCTGTCGTTGTTGACCAGTCCAGTATGCGCGAGTTGGGGGCAGATACTTGCGACCTCCCCTCGGCACAGTGCCAATACTCACCCAGACTGGCTGAAGCTGCCTGCGATTTGGGACAGTGAGCGCTCCCCTCGTGTCACTAAACTCTCTTCACTCGCCAGACGAGCTAAAGCTGCCCTGCGGTGGGCAAATTTGCGAAGACTCCCCTCGGCACTCAACGTGAATTTCCTCAGCACCAAGCTGAAGCTGCCCTCGGTGGGGCCCACAGGTAGTGCTCCACTCTCGACCAGGACCACACCGCAGAAAGCTGAAGCTGCCAGTTACCGCGGTGGGACAGTGAGGCTCCCTCGGCACTCACCCAGACAGCTGAAGCTGCCCTGCGGTGGGACAGTCAGGCTCCCTCGACACACACCCAGACAGCTGAAGCTGCCCTGCGGTGTGACAGTCAGGCTCGGTGGGGCAGTCAGGCTCCCTCGGCACACTCACCCAGACGGCTGAAGCTGCCCTGCGGTGGGACAGTGAGGCTCCCTCGGCACACTCACCCAGACGGCTGAAGCTGCCCTGCGGTGGGACGAGTCGGCTCCCTCGACCAGCACGAGTCCCAGACTAGGCCTGATCGCTTGCCAGCGGTGTGACAGTCAGGTCTGGTATGGGACGCAGTCAGGCTCTCCCTCGGCACACTCACGCCAGCCTCCACGGCCTGGAAAGGCTGGCCTGCGGTTGGGGGCCCCAGTGAGGCCGCTCAGACGTAGTGCGGGACGTTGTCGCCTCCTCCCTCTCAGCACACCTCACGTTCAGACAGCTGATAGCGTGCCCCTGCGGTGTGACCGTCAGGCTCGGGTGGTGCGCCAGTCACAGCAGCTCCCCTCGGACTCACACTCACACCCAGAGTCGGGCTCGAAGCTGCTCATGCGTTGGGAACAGTGAGGCTCCTCGGCCACTAATCACCCAGACGGCTGAGCTTTGCCCAGTACGGATAGTGACAAGTCTCAGGCTCGGTGGCAAGTCAGGCATCCCTCGGCACCCTCAACCAACCTAGCTACGGCTGGAAGCTGACGGCCCTGCGATTGGGACACGTGAGGCCTCCTCTTTGGTACAAGCAAAGTAAACTCACCGTGACCGCAGACGGTCTGGAAGCACGCCCCTGGTCGTGGTGATTCGATGACCAGGAACCAGTCTGGAGTGATTCCCCCCTCCGATGTGGCCTGGCAGCACCAATCAAGACAAAGGCTCTGAAGCTGCCCTGCGGTGGGAACAAGGTCAGGCTCCCTCGGACACACCACCCCTACGCAGACGCCTGAAGCTCCCCTTGCGGTGGGACAGATGAGGCTCCCTCGCACTTCACCAGACGCTGAAAGCTGCCCTGCGTGGCGATCAGCTCAGGCTCCCTCAGACACACACCCAGACCAGCTGAAGCTGCCAGCGGTGTGACAGTCAGGCGTCGGTGGGGCAGTCACCGGCTCCTTAGGGTTCAACAACATCTCACCACTCCACCCCAGATCCAGAAAAAGCGGCTGAAGCATGCCCATGCGGTGGGACAGTGAGGCTCCCTCGGTCACTTGCCCAACCCTGACGAGCTGAAGGCTGACCCTCTGAAGCGGGTGGGGACAGAGTCAGGCTCCCGTCGACACACACCCCAGACAAGACTGAAGTCTCGCCAGCGGGTGTCTGACAGTCAGGCGTCGGTGGGAGATGGGGCCAAGACTCTAAGGCTCCTCGGCAACACTCAGGGACCAGACGGCATGAAAGCTAGTCCTGCGGGTGGGGCATGAGGCTCCCCTGGCTCACAACTCACGGCCCCCGACAGCTTGAAGCCCTGCCCCTGCGGTGTGACAGTCAAGCTCGGTGGGTGGCCAGTCAGGCTCCCTCGCAAACACTCCCCAGACGGGCCTGAAGCCT
Organism: Semibalanus balanoides; assembly: GCA_014673585.1. Classification (NCBI taxonomy): domain Eukaryota; kingdom Metazoa; phylum Arthropoda; class Thecostraca; order Balanomorpha; family Balanidae; genus Semibalanus; species Semibalanus balanoides. The sequence continues at coordinate 72,057 of VOPJ01005447.1, read as the reverse complement.
TGAGGCCCCTGGCGTTTGGGGAAGTGGAGGCTCCCGTCGGCACCTTCAAACACGCAGGACGGCTGAAGGCTGCCGCTGACACTGGTGGGGCAGTCAAGGCCCTCGGCCGGCAACTTACACCCATAGACGGCTGAAGCATCGGCGAGTGCAAGGGCCCGGAGCCCGCCTGCTCGCCCCGTCCCGCACATTTCACTCGCTTGACCTTAAACACTCCCTTAGACCCACCCTTATCAGAACCACACGATTTCTGCACGAGAACTATTCCTCCGAACCAGCTGAAATCGAAACTGAGCTCGAGTCCTGCCTGGAGTTTACCAGACCACTCCGACAGCACAGCGGGAGCAGTCGAGCAGTGGCAGACCAGCACCGGTGTGAGGGACGCCGCCGTAGCTACCACTGGACAGCACTCAGTCCTGCCTGAAGTTCTGCTCTTCTCAGTGAACCCGATAGATCTTTTAAAAGTCTGATGTGCAGAGCGGCCAGTGACGCTGCACAGAAAGCGGACGCACTGTTTCTCTCCAAAACACGCAGATGGCCGCTTGACTGCCTCACTGGTCACTGGTAATGTCAAAGAATGGGGTACCTGGGTCACCTGGAGAGTTTTCTCACATCCCTGGTTATCTTAGTTTCACGCACTGTCATGCACATCATATAACTGCTACTGGCCATTGTTTGGTAACTGGTCCGCCAGTCCACCGATCAGTCACAGTCCACAGTCAACCATATACACCTAAGTCCACATAACCTCTTGGTTCACTAGTCGTTAGTCCTGGTCCTCATCTACAAGTCACTTTTTCACTCGTCTCTCACCTGTTACCTCATTGCCTCCCATTCCACCTCATCACCCGTCACGTCTGTCACACCTCTCCTCTTGTCTACAGTTCACCGGCTACTGGTGCACTGCAGCCAATGGTCAGACCAGCCACTCACACAAAGTCAAAAACAGTCAACCTATCACAGTCACGTCCGCTACGTGCCCGGTCATGCACTTGTCACCTTCTTGGCCTTCACCTCGGTCCCACTGGCCACAGTTACTGATCTGGTCCTGTTCACCACAGACCCGGATCACCGCTCGCAGCCTTCACCCTTCTACGATTGTGACCAAGGTCCAGAAACCTCCACCAGCCGAAGCAGCCAGTCATATATCGATTGTTGGTAATGGCCTGCGTTTACCCTATGATTCCTTCCGAGGTGTGGCAGCACGCGACTCATTCACTATTGAAATCGAGTGGCGGATCGATTGACGGACTCAAAACTATCAACACGACTTCTGGACGTTTATCGTCGATCCCTAGATCATGAGTCAGGTATATATCTGGTCCGGCCCAAGTGGCAATCGCCCCGGTCTGGGACCAGCCGTCCATATCGCAAGGGGCAACTTGCAGGTTGAGTGGACTTAACAAGAGAGTCATAGATGCCTGGCGAAGAATCAGTCTGTTAACAACCAAGCTCTAAGTCTAAAGCGTCATTAAATGACCCGCTACTGAGACAACACGACGACAAGTATAGTATATTCTGGTCAACCCTTCTTTTAAGAATATTAGCCGTTCTTAATACCAATATAAGAATCGGAAATGAGAAGATCTATGATCGAAACGATTTCATCATATATAATCTTGTACCACAGAGGCTGGCTAATCGGGAATTGGGAAGTACATGTGCTCGCATTATGATTGACAGAGCGAGGGGTGCGGAAAAGCAGTCGAAGCGAGTCCTCACTCAAATTACCCGGATTTGTACCTAGGCCCATATACCGGGCAGACTCGTGGAGGTGCGCTACCGACGCCCGGCCCTCCACGGCGAGGCAGTACCCGCGCTGAACCCCGGTGGGTTTCACACGCCGGGCGCGGACCGGGTACGCTTTCAAGGAAGGCACTTATATCTTTGGAATCCCGATTTCGATTGGCAAGCGGTTTTCACCATCTGATTGCCCCATTCCATCAATTATGTTAATGGTATGTTTTCTCACACGTGAGGGGTCAGCATGACGCGTAGCACGTGCCGCGTCAGGAGTGTGAGAAAACGTTATCCTGCTATGGCTGAGAAACAGCTGGACCGATTTTGTTGCGACTCGGATTTAAGTTGCCTTGGTAACTTGGTGTGTAGTTTGAGACCACACCACTGGCAATGCTGCGTAAGTCAAACCCTGGGTCACACTGCACGTGTGAACGTGTATACCCATGCTCCGTAACTCAGAAACGGCTAAAATAATGAAGCAGTAATGTCGACTTTCTTCAACATTAGCCTTCGAGAGGTGGATCGGATTCAAAAACTTTTGGTCCCATCACCGTTGGGTGCGTCGCTTGCGCGTGGCGCCGTGTTAAAAAGGTCGTTTCCTTCATTGATAATGCACTGTTTAGCGAAAAATTAATCCACGAAATTACCTTCAAAACATCGTTGCAAAACCGGACCGATATCTCGGCAACCACAAGTCGCAAGAACACAGGTTGGACACAAATGTGTAGAGAACCGATCAGCCCGGCGTATGCACTGTGTGACGATCAGCGGTGCGTGGCGCGTGTAAAGTTACTGGCTATACAAACCCAAATTCATGGTTTTATGACGTTTTCACGATTTAAATCAGTGATCGGCACCTATGGACGTGAAGCTATGAAACAAACACCAATGTGTAGAGCGATGGACCATCTCTAAAATGTGAAACTTAAGGCTTAGAAGCAATATTTCGTTGCTAAAATTCGCCTATAACATACACATTGCCGATTTTCGAGCACTTCCTTTTTTACACCACCGTAGCGTCAAAACCAAACGGTGCTAAACGATACAAATGATACAGCTGTAAAGCGCAATCAAATCCATGCAATACCCACCCAACATGTATTTATAATTCAAAAAATGAAGCAGGTTTGAAAGAACACAGTAAAATATATTTTGTTCAACGTACTAAATATTACATCAAACGATTCAGTTCGGATAAATTTGCGGCGGCAAAACGCAAAGTGAAAAAAAAAACAAAACTGAAAAGCTTGCTTCGCACAAAACGAACCTCCGTTGGGTGGATACGAAATTGACGCATGCGTAGATTTCGAACTCTTTATTGTGACAGACGTTTTTTTTTATTGAAATAACACTACTCATTATAATTGTGTTTTTATATAGAAAAACAACCTGAGCCGTTCACGGGGGTTGTTTTTCGCTTCGCTTTAAAGATTAGTAAAAGTTGATGCTCTGTAAAACGAATCGACAAATTTTTCGAAAATTTTCAGCATATAGCTCACTCACGGGTATCAAGATGATGGCAGGGTCCTAAAGTCTACCCGAAATTGATGATGTATCTCGTCAATCATAAGTCGCACGGACATAAAACAAACAAAATGTGTAGATAAATGATCGGCCCAGCGTACACACATCTACACCCATCACCCACACCATCACCATACCCAGACCCACAATAACATAAATCAAATTGCGCATTGCGCAAACGTTCCTCTAGAAGCGATTAAGCTGGAATTCGGTGAGTGGTTTGAGACCACAACACTGGCAATGTCACGCGGGTCAAACTCTGGGGCACACTGCACGTGCGCATGAGCAGTGTGCACGTCACTGCACACCCCTGTTGACTGTTTCGAAACTAATTTCCTTCCTATCGGGTATATACGAACTCGCTCGTCCTTCGCCGTTTGAGGCGTCTGAGAGGTTGCCAGGTTATGTGACCACCATATGTACGCTTCACAGCACACATGGTAAAGCAGTAGAGTGCAGTAATAATGCGGCCGCGGGTCTAACATTGGGCCTGTTCCCGTGGCGCCTGTACAACACTGGCGCCACGGGAACAAGTTTGAAAGAACATTGCCGTTCCACAGTTCCGGAGTGACAGGACAAAGCACACTCGACCCAAAAAAGTGACGCAAGGCTAGGGAGGTACGGCATACCAGAGCTATGAAGGAGATATGTCACGTGACCTGACGCAGTGCTGACCAAATGTGACGTCAGACCTGGCATCCTCGACTGACACAGCATCAATCGACATTCCAGCTGAACTCATGGACAGCAAAGGAAGTCCACACCCGACCAAACAAACGAATAAGCGAACACGCAAACCCCTCCGTAGCCATGGTCCGTAGACCGTAGACAAACCCCCTCCGTAGACATGGTCCGTAGACCGTAGACAAACCCCCTCCGTAGCCATGGTCCCCAGCATGTCTCCGAGACAGGCTTGGAGACAGCTGACACCAGTGGATCGGGTCTGGACAGAGAAGCAGCTGTTTATTATCTCACGCGCCACAGCAGCCACCAGCGGTGTGAAGCGGGTCAATCTAGTCAGGATGCTGGCCATCCATCTGGTCAGCCTGCTGACCCACCTGCTGACCCGCTGACCCGCCTGTCTAATTCATCAGCTGAGGCGCCGATCACTCAACGTACCAACCACACGAACGGTAGCCGCTGAGGGTCAGCGTTTTCCTGAGGTAACATCCCACCATGGTAATTGTTAGTAGTTGTTATTATAAGGCGATGCCACTGCCACTGCACTAATAGCCATCAGCTGAGCGAGTCATGCGTGTTCACTGATCAGAACGTACACTGAGCGAAACACAGATCGAACGCCGCAGTGGTATATGTATGTAGGTGTGCATCTCTGGCCTCTGCCATATCATAACTCATGCCGCATGGCAACAACGATCATCAACATTCGTCTTTTAGCTGGGTCCACCCTGGGGCAGCTCAGTCAAATCTCCGTGACACCCTGCCAGGACGGGCAGACATATGTGACTGTCATACTGTCATAGTGACAGACCACCCCCCATTGAGTGGTGGCATTGGCGCTGGACGGCGACACGACTGTTTGGCATATTTATCGTCGGAGTCTCTGACGTCACAACAGGCGGGCAGACCGGAACACATCGACAGTGGCCCGCCCATCAAAACCCGCAACGACCCATGGGTGAACGTGCTGCCGGCGCGGTGCGCTGCACCCTAACGGCGAACGCGGCGACGCGTCACCAAGGCTGGTTTGACGTATCACCTCAGGCCGGTGATCACACAATCTAGCCGGTGAAGCACTACGGCCTGAAGCACCGCCGCCACCTCAGGTGAAGCACCACGTCGACGCTTGGTTCTCTCGCCGGCGTCACCGCGCCGGAGACGGTGCTGCTGCCGTTCTGTTGTGACAGAGGTGTTGGCGTTGGCAGCTGCGCCGCTTCCTGGCGGCAGGAGCGTGGTGCCACCGGTAGAGGTGCGGAGGTGGCGCCCCCAGCGTACCCACCGGAAACGAACGGAAGTCGGCTCCTGCTGTGAGGCTGGGCTGCCATCCTACCGGTCTGGTCTGGTCTGGTCTGGTCTGGTCTGGTCTGGTCTGGTCTGATCTGGTCAGGTCAGGTCAGGTGGTCAGGTCAGGTCAGGTGGTCAGGTCAGGTGGTCAGGTCAGGTGGTCAGGTCAGGTGGTCAGGTCAGGTGGTCAGGTTCAGGTGTCAGGTCAGGTGGTCAGTTGTCAGGTCAGGTTGTCAGGGTCAGGTTGTCAGGTCAGGTTTGTCAGGTCAGGTTGTCCAGGTCAGGTGGTCAGGTCAGTGGTCAGGTCAGCGTCAGGTTGTCAGGTCAGGTTTGTCAGGTCAGGTTGTCAGGTCAGGGTTTGGTCAGTCAGGTTGGTCAAAGGTCAGGTGGACTAGGTCAGGTGGTCAGGTCAGGTGGTCAGGTCAGGTGGTCAGGTCAGGTGGTCAGGTCAGGTGGTCAGGTGGTCAGGCCAGGTCAGGTCAGGTCTGAACGGGTCTGGTCTGACCTGGTAGAGTTTGATGTGGTCTGATCGTCCCAGCTCCGGTATGGCGCATTTTACGCTGTGTTCTGACCCGTCAATTCCCGCGGGGATTCCGGGGAATTGGTAGAAAAATGTTTTCTACCGATTCCGTTAGCAAGTAATTAACAGGAATACCAATGTATGAGTACATTGCGGAACTGCAATAGAGTAAAATACCCACCGGGGATTCCGGGGATTCCCGCATGGTATGTGACGGTCAGAACACAGCCTTAATACTCGCGTCAGCCGGGTTACTGCCGGTGTCGAGTGTGGTGACGTCACCGCACTATGTCAGGCTGATCGCCAGAGATCACCAGCAGGTCCAGTCGACCCCCCCCCCTCCTTCTCACCCATCTCACAACATGCCCAGCTCACGGGATAAGTGCTCCACTTAAGCACTGTCAAAGCACCCTGGTCCGTGTGATGAATGTGCCAGCAGCGTGGTCTCTGCGCGGCCGGCTGCAGTTCATCTGAGGTCACTGGTCAGTGCAGCGGACGAGGCTTCCTGGGATGAACCGCGGACCTGGGCAGCTCCACACAACTCCTGGTGCACGACAATTATTCTTACCGTAACCAGCGAGACAACCAAAATCAGAGAGGAGCGAGGTTAAGGCGGAGCTATGGCGACCTCAGATACCCCATGTAGGAGAAGGGGTATCAGCCGGAAGGGTGAACGGATGTGGCACCATTCGTGCCCCCCACCCTCCCCGGTCTACCCCCGCGCTCAGTACAAGGCCAATGGTGGCAGGGCATTGATTCCTGGCGCGTCTCTGGACCGGCCGGCCGGCGCCACTACGCTCGTTTGGGCTGCAGTTGGGCCGCTGTTGTGAGGAGGGCAGTGTGATGGCGCCACCGTCGCTACCTCCCCTCCCCTCCGCCCCCACGTGTATACTGCCCCCAGATCAAGGTGTTCGGTGTTCCTCTGCTTAACGGTCCTAACACAGTACCGCACTTTGGCAGCGTTAAGACTGAAAACTTCAGAAGCAGATGAATCAAAGCGCAGGGTGCACGACATGACTTTGTGCATGCAACATTGCAACGTGATCGGCCTTTGCATGCGCCGGTAGTCTTACACTTAGGTACTTCTGATACCACAAAGCTGTGAACTATGATGTTAACAAGGCTGCCAAGTAATTTACATAGAGATGCAAGCTTTGGCTAATGCCGCACAACAGCTCATTCAGATTGCTTAGAATACTGTTCGCTTTGAGACGGGTCCGTGTCCAAGGCACTCCTCCCACCTGGCGGCAGATTATTGTACCATAAGTGCAGAATTGTTCCGCTACGTCGTAGTTCCCTGACCACATTGAACAACTAAAATTATATAAAGGGACCGGTAAAGTGGAATGATTCAGTGTCACAAAAGAAAGAAAAAACGTGATCGATACCAAATATTTCCTTTAAGTTTCGGAATTATACCTATTTTATGACGTTCTAGGGTATCCGTGACGAGAGCCCTGCCCCAGTTTTGTTTAAGACTAGCTGTTTCATTACCTACCAATGTTTAATTTGTAATGGATCTAGGCTTCTACACATTATTTTGCATTTGTAACCTCTGGGAGTAACTGTAAGCAGCTTATCATTCTTTCGTTTAGAATCAGATGAATTTGCCAGGAAATGAACAAGGAACTAGACACCGCTCGCGCTGGACAGTCATGAGGAGTGTCCAGGTAACTATTTATAATAAGATCAAATCCACATATTCAGACGGACTTCTGACATAATGTATCATATAAGCGCGTGTAGTCATCGTGTATAAATTATATGGGACATCGTTTAATCTCGTAAGCGAAAGGGTAGAAATCCCAGCGTTGACTGCATTACAATAACCTGACAAGATAGACAGCCGCGTTTAGTCAAACTTATATTATTTCAACTTTTTCTTCTAGCTGTTTCTTGTTGCTATTTCTATTTTCTGTCAATAATACATGTACTTATTTTACTCGGATAACATTATTTCTGTACGAGGTCTAAGCTCATCGACAAATGTTCCTATAAAACGATGGCTCCTAAAATGTCACAAGAGTAGCATCCCACTGTCATGAAGTAAATTGTCTCTGTTACAAATGAACTACCGGTATCATCGACCGTGTTCATTTAGCATGTGACCAGTGACCAGAGTCCTTGTTTATGGACATACACAGACAACATTGAGTCACCAGCCTGCGGAGCCCGGCAGACCAACAGACACCCATCTGCGGCGATTTATCACTGCACGTCTGTCATCATTATGGCAGTGAATGTCATCATTACGTCAGTGAATGTCATCATTATATCAGTGAATGTCATCATCATTAGAGCGTGTCGACGGTAGCGGCGGGGGGGGGGGCAGCGGTCCAGACCCTGCACCGTCCCCTGGCACGGCAAACAGCATTACATCTCCAGATGAACGGATCGACAGGGCTCAATAACATGCGAGACGCATACAGGGACAGCAGCCAAACGAGCGAGGTTGGAGCGGTTTGGTACGACATTGGACTCGTGATCAGGCATGTGCTCGGATTCCAAAACGGATTCCGGGATCTAATCTCTGGGATCTGGATCTGATCTGATCTAATCAGCCAACTGATTACCCAATGACCCAATGATCAGCCAACTGATCATTGGGTAAACTTTTTCGCAGATTTTGCGAAGTAAGTTGGTACATACATGACCCGTGTCGAGAAATTTTGAATGCCTGTATGGCATATATATATATATATATATATATATATATATATATATATATATATATATATATATATATATATATATTCATGTGTGTGATGTATATGTACCTGACCTGATAATGCAATATTGAGTGAAATATTTACATAATATATAAGTCGTATCATGTCGGATCCAAGATCCGTTTGGATCAAAAATCAATTTTCATTGTTAATCATGGGATCCTGTGGGATACAAGATCCGTTGCAAAATATAATCGAGGGATCCACTGGGATCCATGTCCATGATCCATGATCCACTGGTGTGATCCACTGTTGTAATTTTTCGCGGGATACAGTGGGATCATAGATCCAACACTGCGTTTTGTCGAAAGATTCTCTGGGATCATAGATCCTACTTTCAGAGCTATGTACATGTCTGCTCGTCAGCATGGGGTCGTGAGTTCGAGCCGGAGAATCAGCTCACGTTTTGTTGATGCTATGATGATTATTGATGGTTTAGGACTATCAAATACCAAATAACAGGGACGTTGTAGCGTCCATGCTCTTCTACTGTATGGACATGGTATGTCGTGGGCATCGTTACTCGAAAATGTAGTTCCGTTACTCGCAAGTCGTTTTTCCGTTACTCATAAAAGTAGTTTCGTTACTCGTTACTCTGTTACTTTGCGACAAATTTAACGGAAGATACTTAAGTCCGTTACTCCGCTACTTCACACACACGCGCACTAGACGGGGCATTTGTGTGCCCACCACCGCATGTTTTTCGTGAATAGCTCAAAAACGAAACGGAGTAGGGCAGTGCTTTTTATGCAACACATAAGCCAACACAATAGCGGATCGTTGAACGCCAAAAGTTATAAATCGGTCTGAAAATGCATGATTTATATGGATTCGAAGTCCAAGATGTCGGCAATAATCGAGGTCGGCAAAGTGATCTCTTCAGAATTAACTGTCAGATCGGGATGACTCAACCGATATTCGGTAGCCAATGTTAATGTCCATCCCCGAACACAACTTTGGACACCCTGCTGGTGACCTATAACGTCACAAAGGTTACATTTCTCAAATTATTATTTTTGGATAGATTTAACTTTCGTGACCTTGTTTGACCTTTAAAATATGTTGATCTAAGATCACCTAGGTTTCAGCAAATGTAGATCATCATAGCACCTATCTATTCTGTAAGTTTTATCGTTATAGCTTCAACACTTTCGGAGATCTCAGAAGGGGGGCACAAAAGTGCCCCCTCTCCAGTGCGCGTTAGTGGCATACCCCTCCCCAGTACGCGTGTTAACCCTCGCAAGTGCAGGGGATGGATGCCACACCACTTCCAACGTTTTTTCCTCCTCAGGAATAACTCTCGTATTTTCAACCGATTGCGATGAAACGTTCATTACCATACTTTTTGACAATTTGACACATACTCTGAAATTCCAAACCTCTACTGCCCATACATGCCAACAGCAACACTTCATGCACAGATGAATGAATATCATCGTGTTCTGAATATATCATCCATTCTCCAGATAGAGTGAAAGAGAGCAAGGGAGCGACATGCTCACCTGTCACGCCAGGTCAGCGATACATGCCGCCGCGCCAGTTACATCTTCACCGCCGGCTGAAGCGTGTGCTGTGGGTCGGCCCGGGTCAGCCGTGTGACCTCGTGAATTAACCCCACCCCGGCCCGGTCAGAGCTCAGCCTGATAGATAGCCGCCCCGGCGCCGTAAACAGGGGGCACGCTCCTTCACTTCTTCACGCGATGGTATCACCAATCGTCAGCTATCACACGCCACCCCGCTGACCTCAACCAGGGATCAAACTGCCGAAACCGGGGATCAAACTGCCGAAAACATGATGCTACCTCAACCAGGGATCAAACTGCCGAAAACACAGTGCTTTACCTCAACCAGGGATCAAACTGTCGAAAACATAGCGCTACCTCAACCAGAGATCAAGCTGTCGAAAACATGCTGCTACAATAGCCATGAAAGATAAATCTCTCTGATATCCTGAGCCCCAGTTTCTCCTGACGTTGAACAGAAAAGAGACATTCAAAACATCGTTTCAATGGAGACTTAATTTTGTATAGCTTTGCTAATTTAAATAAACTGAACCGATGTCAAACTTTATAAACTCATGTAACTTAAACATTTATGAACTTCATTTAATAATTATTTGTCTCGGTAATTTTGTGTACAGGTGCATTATAAACATGGCAAATGCGGACCTAGTATAATTATCACCAGCTTACAGTTGATTATCTAATCAGTGAAATCAGCAATAGTCAAAACACGTTCATGGTAGGTACTGTAATCCCAGCACGCTAGGCCGGGATGATGCCTCTTGCAGCACATGATCGTGATCCTACATTTAAGCAAGTCACATTTGTATTAATAATCAACACCGCGAAGCACCGGTGGTCACTGTCTAGGCAGGTCAAAGGTCATTACTGTCACGAGATGAATTATTATGCCATGCACATTGTGCACACTGTACAGCACCGCAACACAGAGACTGCTGGTCACATGACCTCAGCTCAGGAGGACAGCAGGGTCACAGGCCACAGGCTCAGTGTCAGGAGATGGCGTGTCTCACACGTCAGCAGCAGCTCCAGCCAGTTCTGGTCTGCTCTGGTCTGCTCTGGTCTGCTCTGGTCTGCTCTGGTCTGCTCTGGTCTGCTCTGGTCTGCTCCTGGTCTGCTCTGGTCTGCTCTGGTCCGTCCTGATCTGTCCTGGTCTGTCCTGGTCCTGTCCTGGTCTGTCCTGGTCGCCTGGTCTGTCCTGGTCTGTCCTGGTCTGTCTGGTCTGTCCTGGTCTGTCTGTCTGTCCTGGTCTGTCCTGGTCTGTCCTGGTCTGTCCTGGTCTGGTCTGTTACCAGACGCCACGGTAAAACGTCCAGTGAGGGGCAGAATCAGATAGAATATGCTGCACAGAGGCAGTTTTAATGCACAGAGTGGGCGGTTGGATAGGACGAATGAAATGATCAACCGAATATGTACTACCGTCTATCTCTAACAACATACCGCAACGCAATCCACAGTCCACAGCACTTCGCTAATTATTTTATAATGATAACTAGGTACTGATTATAGTTCATGTGAGGTGAACTATCAAACTGCATTTCAACTTAAAAAATGCGTGTTTATGATAATAGCCGTTTTCACGATGGATTATTTTGCGCGAAATATTTTAAAACATTTAAAAATGTTTTAAAATGTTTTGAGTAGTAGCTGCTTTCACGATGGACTAACTTGCGAAAAAAGGTGTTAACCATCGCCCTACGGGACACGTAGGACGAGGGTTAAAACATTTTTATCGCAAATTAGTCCATCGTGCAAGACGGCTACAGCTAAAACATTTTAAAACATTTCAAAATGTTTCAAAACATTTCGCGCAAAATAGTCCATCGTGGAAACGGCTAATTTATTATGCCCTATTGTCAGCGCTTTTCTAAAATTTACATACAAATTGCTTGCTCAAGACAAATAACGAACGTTTTGTTTGTTTTTAATTACAATATGTATTGTTTAGGATATTGGGGATATAACGCAACTTGAGTATTAAATGGAGTGCGCCTACTCACATTGGTCATGTGGAGTTGTTGACATTAGTCTGAACAGTATTTTTTCTGAATTTAGCTATGAACTTCATTTCCACAGATTCACTATAGTAGCTGAGATATTCCAATTTTGCCAAGATCATTCATCATTCTGGCAGAACAAAATGATCAATATTCGCCAGAGAGCTTTCGCTACTAGAATAATTGCCCTTAAACTACAACGCTAGCCATAGGCGGATCAAAAAGTGTGATTTTGACAGTTTGGGGGGCCAAATCCCAAAAATTATCGCATAATTCTGAAAAACTCATCGGATTTCGCTTGCTTATGTATCAATAAACTGATTTAAAACCAAACTTTCCTCTAGTAAAATTGCTATAGTTTTTTTACGACAACTCCAGGAAATGTGTCAAATTTTGCGCCGTATGGTGGGGGGCCCTTTGCCCCCCCCCCCCTGGATCCGCCCTTGACGCTAGCATATATTGTTAGTGCTGGCCAATAGAAAACAACTGTGAGCAACTGATAGCAGCTGCCGAACAGAGTCAAGATAACTATAAACAAACCCATACATTGTTTGTATGGGTTTGTTTGTCTTTGGTGCGCCATAGTATGTAACATCTTCGTTACTCTGTTTATAGTGGCGATCGTTTAGGAGTTTTGAAACAAAACAAATGCAAAACAGACTATAAATAGAAATTTAACTAAAGGGGCTTCAGATGTGAATTTAATCGTAACTAATGATCAAACCAAAAGCCTCTTTATACCGTAAGAATAATATATTTGACGTTTCAAAAGAGTAGGCACACTCCCTTTAAACAGGCAAGCACATGGCTAAGGTTTCAATTATAAACTATCAATTTATACATGGGTATATCTGTTTCAGCTAATGACTTCGTCTAACGTAATTGGGTCGCTTTACCCGTTGATGCTTAACTTAACTTAACTGAATTCATCTAAACATTGGGTCGTATTTCGACCACACTCGATCAAAGATACTTTTTTAACGATATAATTACGTTAAATTCCCTTTGACCTGCGCCTTGACAATATTTATTCCAGGAAGTTTGTTAGCAGTAAAGTAACATGCAAAGCAAACAGCTCACAATATCTGCTAGCATCAGGAGTCAGGACCATGGATTCTCAACAAAGAATTGACAAGCAAGAATCGAGCGGGGCGGACCGTGTCCAGGTATGTCGGGCACGTAAAACTTTCGTCTCTAAATTCTGCCGGCCAACAGGAATTGCGTGATCGGGTGGTGAGGTCAGGACCAGCGCAACAAGTTCTGCTTAGCGCGGGTCCTGACCTCGGAAAGCCATCCAAACAAAACATTCGGACTAAATTTATAAAAAGCAAGACCCAGCGAGCTGCGTGCTCGAAGTTACCCAAGTGAACAGAGAACATCACCACTCCTGGCTGGACCGCCCTTTCTGTTTGAGACCCGGCGAGCCCTCAAATCAGGGTGGCTATTCAGATTGTTGCAAAGGTCAATTGGGGGCGGACCGCGGCGACGACGCTGAGCAATCAGTGGCGGCTCGAAGAGACCTCCAGCGGTAACAATGAGCGAAGAGACCTCCAGCGGTAACAATCAGTGTCTGCAGGGCGCCGGCCACAGTCTTTTGTCGGCGCGTCTGTCACCGCGTGACTTGGCATTTGGCGCGGCGGTCGCGGTCCGCCGCCGGAGCTCAGGTTTGTCAGAGGATGCCTAGCCAGACTGCACGCGGGCAAAAACGAGCTCTGACACGCCACGGTGGCCCGAGCAAGGAATTAGGACTGCGGAATGATACTGGAGTAATGGAGTTTAGGTTTGGGCTGTGGCCGTGACAGTGATAAGGATCGGGACTTGTACTACTGTACTGAGAACGGGTACTGAGAAAAGAACATCGACAGAGCTGTTGCTGGGAATTAATTGCTATTTCTAAGACTGGATAGTAATCCGTCACTGAAAACCAAACTGAATCATATAAAAATAATAACATACACGACACGTACGAACACATACACTATAATAGAGTGGTAAATCGCATAGCAAACGTGAACATCGTCTGCGAGAAGCATCACAACGTCCGCTGTTTTTTTTTGGCGCAGCGAAGAAATTAGTAATATGTCAACAGCCTTCATCAATGGTTTTCCCTCTCGGTTTTTGCCCAACTTCTTTCTGAAGCTCTCATTCCCGAGTGACCGAGGTGTTTTCGTCAGTTCAATGGCCGCTGGAAATGGGTCAGCCATTGGCTCCGGCCAGTCGTTCCCTCCCTCTCATTTGTCGTATGTCATCGTAATTGGCGTGTGTGACCAAAGGCGGCAGCCGCCCTCATCTTTAGAGATGCCGAACGTAGCCAAACAATGATCGTCTGGTTCAGATAGAAACCGAGGGCTGCACATCGGACATCCGATGAGCACCGAGGTTCATCGGACATCCGATGAGCACCGAGGTTCATCTCGACGACTACACAGCTCTGCAGTCTGTTATTTATATATTTGTTTATTTACTAACTCAGATTACCCACTGAGGTATTACATTTTAGTTATAAATGACAGTAATGAGAGGGCTCGAGAGGATGCCATTTTAGTTATAAGTGAGTGATGACCGGACTGAGAGGGCTCCAGAGGGTCCATTGTCCAGTCAGATTGTCACGGGCCAGACGGAGAAACAGGAACATACAGCCGTGTGTCTTGACAGCGACCGGATGTCCACAAGTTAAAAGTATCGCCACCCTAAACGGGTGACAGAGAGTAGTTGTCCAGCCATATTTGCAATGTTTAGGCCAAAATTACGACCTCGACGTAAAGCCAAATATGATTACTGGTGAATTAATGCTGGTTGCAACAAAATAACAAAAGCGTCCGACTTCCAGTGATGAGTTAGATAAATATATATTACCTTTTCAAATATATATATTATTTTATTCAAATAAAGCCTTCTAAAGCGATCCTCGAGACCAGTTGCGATGGGCTTTGCTTCGAAAATTATTACTTTCGGCGGCATAAAAAGCATCATAAGCTTTGGTAAACAAACCATGACGCCTCTTTTTGGACAGCATATCTCTGAACACTACTGCAGTTTCGCGGGCCTCCATATTGTGATTCTGCGGCTGTTTTACAAACACCATCTGCCCCAAGATATCTGAACAATGGCGTCTGCTGGTGTCGCCAGACAGCTCCATCCAGCGATGACAGCTCCAGACAGCCCTGTCCACATGGCTGGCGGCCACTTCGCCAGCCCACTATAAGTGTGTACAGATGGGCCGTGCCGTCTAAAGGCCGGTTTACACCGCACTGACGGCGAACATAAAGCCCGGCCATAACGGCCGAAGCGGCGAAGCGGCCACCCGCCGGCATACATCCCGCCTCACGCCGGCCGTCAGCTAACTTTCCACCTCTGCCAGGCGGCGGGGGCAGGCGTACTCTCTGACCTGGGGTCAAGGCCCCGGGCGGTGGCCGGCCGGTCCGTCAGCTGGTACTGCTGAGGTCGGGACCGGGCGGGCTTCAGATGGAGAGGGAATCTCTGAGATTCATCACTGGTGGTGAGAGTGCTGCCGCTGTGAAAGCGCGGCATGAGCGCTCGATCGAAACTCATGGTGTTTAGATGTGCTCAAACGGACGTCCACGGATAATTAATGAATCAAGGTAGCCCATCTGATAGCCACGTTTGTACTGCCCGGAGCTACACGTAAAACCATCAGGGAACTAATGCTTGTTACTAGTGTTAAGGTAAGACACGGAAGCATGTCGTATCACTATTTTACAATCTTGGAGATTTGATGACGCAAGGGAATCAGCGCTTTTCAATGCTTCAACTGACAATAACGGTGGCTTGTAGAAAGCGATCCGCCCATAATCCCTCGAATACCGCTATCAAAAGTCCGCACGGAGCTGACGTCAGCAGTCAGCAGTCAGCAGTCAGCAGTCAGCAGTCAGCAGTGGCAGCTGACAGCGACAGTCAGCAGTCAGCAGTCACCAGTCAGCCAGCAGTGGCAGCTGACAACGACCGTCAGCTGACCGGGAGTTGTGCCAGCGCTGGGTTCCGGCGTCGGTCGCCAGCGCCGTATCAGTCTGGTATGGAGAGAGACTTGTGTGCTGCGCTGGCCAGACCGGGCAGCAGGACCCTGGCCGCACCGGCAGCCGGCAGACAGCCAACGGAGCTCTCTGGCTAGATATAATCAGCCTATCATGACGGCTGGCCGCCGCGCCCCTGCACCCCCCGTCTCAGCCATGTCCTTGTATAGTTCGAAGGTTCGTTAATTACCTCCGTTAGATCTTGATTATCAATGTTGTTACAAGGAGCGGTATCATATAATTTCCTAACTTCTTGCTCGAAGTTTAACCATAGTGTAAATACTAAAGACCAGTGGCGCCACTCTCGCAATTTTGCATTGGCTAGCATGTAACCAGCTTTTCTAGAAAGTGTACGTATGCAGAAATGCGCGGCGCGTGCAAGTTTAAAACCACATAATGTTCCAATTTGATGTCCTCAGACACGCCAGGCAATAGATACCAGACACGGCAATATTGTTAGAATGTAGGGTTGTTTGGCACTTCATTTTGGCGCGTATTTCGATAGTTTTGGTTGAGTTTACTCCCCATATCCTACCAAACATCTACAAATAGTCTCGTGTCTCCGTGTTTTTTAAAGATTCTTATTTCCCTTATGTCAATACGCCAAAATATATAACAAATCACTATGCGAATCCGCCATCCCACGAAAAAGGCAAGAAGAAAGTGAGCAAATGCCTAAGAGAAACTGCTCTATTGCCTCGGGGCTGTAGTTCGTCCACACACAAAGCACGCTGCCATGCCGTCCAGACCCAGCTGGGACTGCAGTACCAGCTGGAGCTGGCACACGCAGCGCACGCAATACCGACTTGGACCCAGTACCAAGCTGGACTTGAGGGCTGGACCAACAGCCAGTGCAAACTGCCGCCGCTGGGACCCAGCACCAGCAGTAGACAGACATGCACGTGTGTATTAAGAGCCACCGATGTGTTTACATCAACTAAAAAAGAACAGTTGTATATTTTAAGTTTGATTTTTTAATAGGGCATTTTTATATTTTGGGCTTGTCTGTTGAATTATGTGTGACCTGCTGGATCCGTTACATTACGTTCGGTTTTTCAATAGAATGCTTATCTGCGTTTTAGCGTTTTAGCGTTTGAAGCTGAATATAGTGAGATTCTGCAGTTTATAGTATCAGTACAGTACTGACTGCTTTTTGGACACTGTTGTCCAAAGATTGTCTGATAATAAGTGTCTTAATTTGTTTGAAGTAGCCATGTGGAGACCATTGTTGGCAAGATTACTGTGTTAATACAGTGAACTAAAAGATGTACGTAATGCGTTTTTATCTTCTTGTACTTATAACACGACCCACTGTTGCTGTATTTTCATACTCAGCAAGTCCCTCCTAAGCTCCACTTCACAGATATTTCATGCAAACCATTGCCAAAATAATGATTTAATCTGATACCTAATGTCACACAAGATTTGTATGCAGATGTGGGAGTAACAGCCGTTTCTCAGGGAGTCCAGAGACAGAAGTGCAGCCGGGATTATTTAACGGAGGGCAAACTTGACGAGGTACCAGAAGACGTGTCGGTGAAAAAAGCCGATAGCGACCCACGCCTGCGTTAACTACTAACTTTATGCAAAGACCAATGACCCTAACAAGTGAACGCGTCCTGAATGCAAATTTGCATCCTTTAAGTAAAGAAAAATGAAAAAATGTGTTTATTACCTTGTTCGACCAACAAGCGTGTGTAGACAACACAATGCGTATCCCTTTTAGAAGATACGGTTACACAAAATTGCGAGAGTGGCGCCACTGGTCTTTAGTATTTACACTATGGTTTAACTACTGTTAAATAAATTTATGAAGAGCGCGTAAAGAAATAAAGTGATTCTTAGTTGTCCTTTCTTTCTTACTTTCCTACCTTCCAAACGTGTTGCTTCAAACTGAGCAGCGTCAACATTTTTCAGCAGCGTGCTACAAGAATGTAACAAAATTCCTTCAGGCGCGACTAACAAATTTATGAGAATATGAACACCCAAAAAACATAACAGAGAGCTCCATTGGCTGGCGCCCCGTTAGTAAGTAGACCGACATCAATCACGGCTATGGCGGGGCGGTCGAGATGATGGCAGGGTGCGGCCTAAACGACGCAGCTGGACGTGTCCAACTGCTGCCGGCGGCCGCCGCCGCGCGCCACGATAGCCGCTGTGCCCACCACGATGGCCTCAAATGATGCGGCGAGAGTGATCATTAGCCCGAGTCCCGCCGAGTCGGGGCCATCAGAGTGATTCAACCGCCGATATCGAGCGAGCTGACGAGTGACCCTGACAAAAATACGTCTGGAATGTCAGGTGTTCACACGTCCAAATGCTTCTGTTCGTTTGTCGTATTTAGTGGGCTGGCAGTCCCAGACAGAGGTTGGTCTTGCTTTATTTTCTAAGGGCTCTGCGGTTTCAGAAGGATTCCCGAGTACGCTTGAAAGCAGCGCCATGAAGAACTGAACGTGAAAATGTTTCAAAGCAATTCAGTCCCCTCTTGCGAATCGGGCATGTAAGGCTGTGTCGCGTTAGTTGTCCCAAACGAAAGGCTCCCCATTGGAGTTACCACTTCAGCCATCCGTTTCAGTCCGGCATTCCGAGGATCTGTTCGTGAGGGGTGTCTGGACCCTCCAGTTCGTGTGGGGTGTCTGAACCCTCCACCATTCTTCAGGGACACTCACGGGCGACTGGCGGCAGACCATTGATGCGCAATGGGCCGCACAGGGTGCTGCCGAGCGAGGTTCGCCCGCAGCCGCCTCCTGCTGCGCCGCACCGCAGTATTTCATCTGCCCCGATACCGAGAATGGAGAGGGACCGGCACCGAGAACGGGCCGGGACCGTCCGATTACTGCCAACTCGGTGATCGGTCGCTCCTGGAAAAGAGCGGCATTCCATAGACAGATGCAGACGCTCCTGGGGGAGAGCGGCATACCATAGACATCCGCAGGCGCTCCTGGAAAAGAGCGGCATTCCATAGAAAGGCGCAGGCGCTTCTGGGGAGAGCGACATACCATAGACAGGCGCAGGCGCTCCTGGGGGAGAGCGGCATACCATAGACTGGCGCAGGCGCTTCTGGGGAGAGCGGCATACCATAGACTGGCGCAGGCGCAGTCGTCTGCCAATGTACCCTGCCATTTGACGGGTACCTATGGTTTAAAGTGGACGCAGGCGGGTGGTATACCACTGCAAGGGTATGTACCGCCACGATATACGCCCGGAGTCGGTATGGTAACTGTTCTGACCCGAGGCGTATCGCATGTCTTCGGTCGCCCTGAACCTGGGCTGGACTGTGTAGACTACAGGGCTGCGGGGCAGGGGGAGATGGTCGCATGTCTTCGGTCGCCCTGGGACTGGCACAGAGCAGGCTACAGGCTGCGGGCTAGGGGGGAGATGTCGCATGTCTTGTCTTCGGCTCGCCACTGCGGGCTGAGCTGGACAGAGCAGGCTACAAGGTGAGCGGGGCAGGGGGGAGATGGTCGCATGTCTCGTCGCCCTGGGCTGAAGCTGACTGTGTAGACTAACAGGCTGCGGGGCAGGGGGAGATGGTCGCATGTCTTCGGTCGCCCTGGGCCTGGGCTGGACAGAGCAGGCTACAGGGCTGCGGGGCAGGGGGAGATGGTCGCATGTCTTCGGTCGCCCTGGGGGACGCAGAGCAGGCTACAGGGCTGCGGGGCAGGGGGAGATGGTCGCATGTTTTCGGTCGCCCTGGGCCCAGGGACGTAGCCAAGGGGGCACGGGGGCCATGCCCCCCCCCCCTGAGCGAAATAAATTCAATACTAGATAGAATGAGATTCTCTAAAACCCGACCTACCCCCCCAGTCCGACATATGGCTGAGGAGCAAAATGTGATTTCACACTGATAGAATGAGATTTTAGGAGAAATTGAGTTTTTTCCACGTGCCCCCCACGACAAAATCCTGGACTACGTGCTGCTGGGCCTGAGCTGGACTGTGTAGACTACAGGGCTGCGGGCAGGGAGATGGTCGCATGTCTTCGTTCGCCTGACCTGGCTGGACTGGTAGACTACAGGGTGCGGAAGCAGGGAGATAGCTGGCACGTTTCGGTTGCCCTGGGCGGAGCTGGGACAGAGCAGGCTACAGGGCTGCGGGGCAGGGGGAGATGGTCGCATGTCTTCGGTCGCCCTGGGCCTGAGCTGGACTGTGCAGACTACAGGGCTGCGGGGCAGGGGGAGATGGTCGCATGTCTTCGGTCGCCCTGGGCCTGGGCTGGACATACCGAATCCGCCCATCCATGTAACCCCCTCCATCCATGCAAACTCGTTTTTCATTGGCATCCGTTATGGATACCATGTAACCCCCTCCATCCATGCAAACTAGTTTTAATTGGCATCCGTTATGGATACCAATGAAGAAGAAGTTTGCATAGATGGAGGCGTCGATAACATCGTGTAGCGACTCAAATGTATGAAGGGCTGCAGTGCACTGCAAAATGCATTGACGGTCAAAGTATAACCAATCGATTACATCGGACGGTTCGGGTTGCATTAAAGTTACAGCAGATCAAAATGTCACGATCCGTAAAGATGGTTTCACATGATCTGCCAGTTCGTCTGAAACACATGTTTCATGCGTGGAAAATATAAAACCAATACCAGGCCTATTGAGCACCAATAACCAGCTATCGACCATCTAAAGTGATACTAACTTGGTTAATGTAATAAACCTCCGACACTATATGAGCCCATTAAATTCCCAAACGGGCCAGATATGTCACGGTTGATATGTAGCCATCTTCATTGACGAGAGAAATCTTCATCTTTCTGATTATCAGCCATCGATTTCATCGTGTCTGTATCAGCTGGGCACTGGTCGTTCAGCGCGCAGCGTCCCACGCTAGATAAATCTGGACGAATCTTGTTATGTGAAGCGGCCAGCGAGTTGTTGGACGGATATAAGGCAGTTGTCGACTCTCTATCTCGTTAGCGGGAAGACAGATGGGGCTGCTGACATTCAAATCAGTCGGGTGAGCTGGAAAAATGCTCTCCTGTCGGCTGTCTGCGGGGTGTGGACTGGGCCTAACATGGTGACCTGCCCGTCCATTTCGTGTTACAGATGTGTGGATTGGACCACACACAGTGGACCACCCTTGGAAATTGGATTGAACCTCACGCAGTGGACAGTTCTCGGTACCGGCCATGTGGAACAGACCTTGCACGGTAGACAGCGCGTGGAACCTGGACCAAATAATACACAGTGGACACGCTGTGGACATAACATGCAGTGGACAGTCTATGCAGCATGGATCGGGCAGAGCCTCTCCAGACCATCGAGGCGACGAGGCCTCTCAGATGCCCCATCGCCTCAGACCAGAGCCAACAACGTTAATATACCACAAGAAGTGGACATCGAGATCGAGTCAAACCCGAGAGCACTGAGCTGGGAGGAGACTGCCCGCGAGGCAACACTGAGCTGGGAGGAGACTGCCCGCGAGGCACACTGAGCGGGAGAGCTTCCGCGAGGGAAGCACTGACATGGGAGGAAGACTGCCGCACGAGGGAGCACTGACTGGGAGGAGATTGCCGCAGGCGAACACTGAGCCTGGGAGGAGACTGGCCCGCGAGGATCACACTGAGCTGGGAGGAGGCTTCCCGCGAGGGAGCACTGAGCTGGGAGGAGACTGCCCGCGAGGGAGCACTGAGCTGGGAGGAGACTGCCCGCGAGGGATCACTGAGCTGGGAGGAGGCTTCCCGCGAGGGATCACTGAGCTGGGAGGAGGCTTCCCGCGAGGGAGCACTGAGGTGGGAGGAGACTGCCCGCGAGGGAGCACTTATGGTTATTACCAGCCCATGGGGTTTACCATATCCGAGATTGCCTTTCCCAGTGTATTTGCTCTGACTGCCTCCATCTTTTTCCATCTGTATCCAGGTCATGCCTATCTACCGTCATATCAGTCATGTCTCCGGTGTATCTTCTACAGTCACTCTTCAGAACTTCCCTGTCACGCTCCTATCTCTGTTTTCCCTTCGCTCTTGCTTCCTCGGCCCCGTTTTTGCCACGTCTCTCAATGTTGGTGCAACAGATGCAGATCACCCGTACCGCCCAACATTGTCAGACATTGCTTTCTCATTCTCTCTCTTAAATCTCTCTCCATCCACACTTCATTCAAAAAAATTATATCAGTATCCAGACGTTTCGTTGCTTAACTCATTACATTCCTACGGTTATCCTTTGTTCTGTGCGTTATTGAATCAAGATTCGAGCCAACCGAATATGATATGGGCTGCTTTCTGCGACACACCAGCAAACAAGCCATGTTCTCATCCCATCCACACGTCCGCCGATTAGCTGGCAGCTTCCCCCCCCCCCCCCCCCCCATACCGAACACGCATCTCCCGCCGTGAGCCCGTCAGTGTTTACCCAATCAACTGGTGGCCGAATCGGCGTCACATTTGCCGCATCAGTGCCACGTCTGTCGCTGCGCCACGCCGCCGCCGCCGGTCAGCAGTGAGCTGCCGACCGGACCCGATCCGCTGATAAGTCAGCAGATTCGGCGCCAGGCAGCGCGAGGCGGGGAGGGAGGCTGAGCGACATGGGCCGGGGGAGTGACGAATCCCCCGCAACGGACTTCATTATCACGGATATTTTTTTAATCAGGCTATGGCCTATGATAAATATATACTAGGAGATAATAGCGTCAATCTGTGACCAAAATGACAGAAAAGTGCCCAAAAACGTCCGGTGTCCGTATCCTCGTCCTGTCTTGAGGACGTCCAGAGGAACCGGGAGGAAACGCATTTCTTTGGTTGATAGGCAAACAGTTGTGCTAATCAAAATTTCGGTAACCGAAAAAATGTGACCGATTTGGTAATCGGTCGGTCAGGGTTATAAATTTGTGTACACTTTTCGGTCATTTTGGTCACAGATCGACACCACTACTAGGAGACAATGATTAATCAAAAGTCTTCAGAATCATTCACTTGACACAAGCTCTGTATGTTGTTTTTCGTCCGTAGTCCGTACCCACTACCTAGTACCATAGCTAGTACCTATGAACTCAAATTGTATTCGGCTGTGAGGCCAGTATTTGTCGATTTCTCCGCTGTGCCGAGCGCGGCATCCCGCTGTGACAGGTATCGCTGTCGACAGCGATCCATCTCAGCGAGCTGTCGGCGGCCCCGCGACGGGGCTGCACAGCACACAGCCGGCCGGGCCTGTGAGGCGGGGCTTGCAACAGGACCAGGGCTGTGAGGGGGCTGACACATAGGAATCGGCCTGTGAGGCGGGGCTGCACACAGGACCGGGCCTGTGACCGCGGGGCTGCACACGAGGACCGGGCCTGTGAGCGGGCTGCACACAGACCGGGCCTGTAGGCGGGCTGCACACAGGACCGGCCCTGTGAGGCGAGCTGCCACACAGACCGGCCTGTGAGGCGGGGCTGCACACAGGACGGGCTGTGGGCGGGGCTGCACGACAGGGCCGCCTGTGAGCGGGCTTACCACACAGCCGGCCGGCCTGTGAGGCGGGGCTGCACACAGCGGCGGGCCATGTGAGGCGGGGGCTTGACGGGCCGGGCCTGTGAGGCGGGGACTGCACACAGGCCGAGGCTGTGAGGGGTGCACACAGGGCGGCTGTGAGGCGGGCTGCACACTAGCCGTCGCCTGTGATGGCGGGCTGCACACAGTGGCCGGCTGTGAGGCGGGGCATGCACACTCAGGCGGGCTGTGAGCGGGCTTGCGACACAGCCGCCGGGCTCGTAGGCGGGCTGCAACAGGACGGCCTGTGAGGCGGGGCTGAACGCACAGCGGCCGGGTCCTTGTGAGGCTGGCTGCAACCAGGACCGGGCTGTCAGAGGCGGGCATCAATCACAGGACCTGGGCCTTGGAGGCGGGGCTGGCACGCAGGACGGGCGGGCTGTGAGCGGGGCTGCACACGACCGGGCGTGTAGGCGGAGAGCTGCACACAGGACCGGGCCCTGTGAGGCGGGGCGCCCACAGGACCGGGCCTGTGAAGGCACGGCTGCCAACAGGGCGGGCCCTGTGAGGCGAGGGCTGCCCAGAGGGCCGGGCCATGTGAGGCGGGCGTCACCAGGGGCCGGCTGTGAGGCTGGGGGCTCTGCCACTAGGGCCGGCCTAGTGAGCGGGGCTGCCAACAAGGACCGGGCCCTAGTGAGGCGGCTGCACACTAGGGCCGGGCCCTGTGAGCGGGGCTGCAACACTAGGGCCGGCCTGTGAGTGCGGGGCTGTCACAGAGGTTGGGCCTGTGTAGGCGGCGGCTGCACACAGGGCCGGCCGGTTGAGGCGGGGGCTGCACTAGCAGGGCCGGGCCTTGAGCGGGCTGCACACAGCCGGCCGGGCCCTGTGAGGCGGGGCTTGCACACAGAGGCCGGGCCCTGTGAGGGCGGGCTGCAGCACCAGGGCCGGGCTGTGAGGCGGGCTGCACACAGCGCCGGGCCTGGAGGCGGGGCTGCACACAGGCCGGGCCCTGTGAGGCGGGCTTGCACACATGAGGCCGGGCCTGTGAGGCGGTGGCTGCACACAGCCGGCGGGCCTGTGAGGCGGGGCTGCACAACAGGGCCGGGCTGTGAGGGCGGGGCTGCACACAGCCGCCGGGCCTGTGAGGCGGGCTGCACCAGGGCAGGGCCTGTGGAGGCGGGGCGCCACAGGGCCGGGCCTGTGAGCCGCGGGGCTGCTACAACAGGTGCCGGGCCTGGTGAGGCGGGCGCTGCACAGCCGCCGGGCTGTGAGGCGGGCCTGCACAGCAGGGCCGGGCCTGTGAGGCGGGGCTGCACACAGGGCCGGGCCTGTGAGGCGGGGCTGCACACAGGGCCGGGCCTGTGAGGTGGGGCTGCACACAGGACCGGGCCTGTGAGGCGGGGCTGCCCACAGGACCGGGCCTGTGAGGCGGCTTGACACACAGGCCACGGCCTGTGCAGGCGGGCTGCACACACGGACGGGCCTGTGAAAAAGCGGATGGCTGCAACACAGGACACGGCCTGTGAGGCGGCTGCACCCAAGGACCCGGGCCTGTGAGGCGGAGCTGCACACAGACCGGGCCTGTGAGGCGGGGATGGCCACAGGGCGGGCCTGTGAGTGCGGGGCTGCCACAGGGCCGGGCCTGATGAGGGGGGCTGCCCACAGGGCCGGGACTGTGAGGCGGCTGCCCACTGAGGGCCGGAGCACGTGTGAGCGGGCCTGCACACGGGCCTGGCCTTGGCGGGGCTGCACAAGGGCCGGGCCTGTGAGGCGGGGCCTGCAACACAGAGGCCTGTGAGGCGGGGCTGCCACCAGCAGCCGGCCTGTGAGGCGGGTGCACACAGGGCGACCCTCGTGAGCGGGGCTGTCACCAGGGCCGGGCCTTGTGAGGCGAGGATGCAACACAAGGGCCGGCTGTGAGGCGGGGCTGCACCACAGGGCCGGGCCTGTGAGGCGGTGCTGCACACAGGGCCGGCCTGTGAGGCGGGGCCACACAGGCGGGCCTTGTGAGGCGGGGATGCACACAGGGGCCGGGCCTGGAGTCGGGGCTTGACACAGGGCCCGGGCCCTGTTGAGGCGGGGGCTGTCACACAGGGCCGGGCCTGTGAGGCGGGGCTGCACACAGGGCCGCTGTGAGGCGGGCTGCACACAGGACCGGCCTGTTGAGGCGGGGCTGCACACAGGGGCCGGGCCGTGGAGCGGGCTGACACAGGACCGGGCCTTGAGGCGGGCGCACAACAGGGCCGGGCTGTGAGGCGGGGCTGCACCCAAGGACCGGGCCTGTGAGGCGGGCCTGCACACAGGGCCGCGCCTGGAGGCGGGGCTGCACACAGGACCGGGGCCTGTGACGGGTCTGCACCAGGACCTTATTAATGGGCCTGTGAGGCCGGGGGCACACAGGACGGCTGGGAGGCCGGGCTGCACACAGCACGGACGAAGCCTGTGAGCGGGACTGCACACAGGCCGGGCCTGTGAGGCGGGGCTGCACACAGCCGCCGGGCCTGTGCCGACGCAGCCGCCGGCCTCGCCGCCGCTCGCTCCCAGGAAGGATCACCGCGCGCCGGACTGTCGCACGCACAGACGCGGCTCTCGCTGCCCCTCTCAAGTGAAGGCAGTCACGCGCGTCGCTGTCCGCCCGGCACAGACGCGCCTCGCTGCACTCTATCCTGATAGCAGTCCAAACGCGCGCCGCTGCTGTCCGCAAGCGAGGCTAAGACGCGGCTCCTTGCAGCTCTCCCAGTGAAGGCAGTCACCGGCGCGTCCGGCGTTCCGATCGGCCAAAGACACGCTCGCTGCACCTCTCTCAGTGAAGCGCAGTCACTGCGCGCTGGCTGTCCGCACGGCCACAGACGCGGTTCCTGCACCTCTCCAGTGAAGGCAGTCCCGCGCGCCGCTGTCCGCACGCCCAGACGCGCCTCCTGCACACTCTCATGAAGACAGTCAGCGCGCCGGTGTCCGCACGCCACAGACGATCGGCCTCCTGCACCCTCCAGTGAAAAGTCACTGCTCAGCGGCGACGGCGTCCGCACGGCCACAGACCGCGGCTCTTCTGCACCCTTTCCAGTGAAGGCAGTCCCGCGCGCCGGTGTTCGCACGGCCACAGACGCCGGCCTCCTGCACCTCTCGCAGTGAAAGACAAGTCAGGCGCCGGCTGTCCGCACGGCCAACAGATACCGACGAGGACACTCAGGACTGCATGCACCGTCGTCCAGTGAAGACAGTTCACTGCGCCTGGCTGTCTCGCCACGGCCACGACGCGGCTCCGCTGCACCCTCAGGAAGGCAGTCACGCGCGCTGGCTGTCCGCTACAGCCCACAGACGCGCCCGCTGCACTCTCAGTGAAGGCAGTCACGCGCCCGGCTTGTCCGCACGGCCAAGTACGCGTTAGCGGCCCTCCTGCACTTCCAGATGAAGGGCAGTACCGCGCGCCGGCTGTCGCACGTCCACAGACGCGGCCTCTGCATTCTCCAGTGAAGGCAGTCCACCCGCGCCGGCTGTCCGCCGCGCCACAGAGCGGCCTCCCTGCACCTCCAGTTGAAGCCAGTCATCCCGCGCGCCGGCTGTCGCACGGCCACAGACGCGGCTCCTGCCCTCTCAGAAAGGCAGTGCCACCGCGCGCCGGCCTGGTCCGAGGCCACAGCGCGGCCTCCTGCACTCTCCGTGAGGCAGGTCACCGCCGCCGGCTGTCCGCACGCCACAGACGCGGCCTCCTGCACCATCCAGTGAAGGAGTCACCGCGGGGCGCGGCTGTCCGCACGGCACAGACGCGGCCTCCTGCAACCTCTCCAGTGAAAGGGAGTCACCGCCGCGCCGGCTGTCCGCAAGTGCCACAGACGCCGGCTCCTGCACCTCTCGCGTGAAGGCAGTCACCGCGCGCCGCTGGTCCGCACGAGGCACAGTACGCGGCTGCCTGCAACTCTCCAGTGAAGTGGCAGTCACCGCGCGCCGGCTGTCTCGAACGGTCCCAGACGCGGCCTCCTGCACCTCTCCAGTGAAGGCAGTCACCGCGCGCCGGCTGTCCGCACGGCAACAGACGCGGCCTCCTGCACCTCTCCAGTGAAGAACAGCACCAGGCGCTCCGGCTGTCCGCACGGCAATGACGCGGCTCTGCACGCTCTCCAGTGAAGGCAGTCACCGGCGCCGGCTGTCCGCAGAACGGGCCCCCTACAGACGCGGCCTCGCTGCATCTCCAGTGAAGGCAGTCACCGGCGCGCGGCTGTCCGCACGGCACAGACGGCGGCCTCCTGCACCTCTACAGTGAAAGAGGTCACCGCGCGCGCTGTCGCAACGGCCACAGACGCGTGCATCTGCACCTCTCAGTGAAGGGCAGTCACGCGGCGCCGGCTTGTCCGCACGGCACAAAGACGCGGCTTTCCTGGCACCGTCTGCCAGAGATAGCAGTCAAAGCCGCGCGCCGGCTGTCCCGCACGGCACAGACGCGAGCCTCACTGCACCTCTTCACAGTGAAGGACAGTCAGCGCGCCCGGCTGTCGTAGCGGCCAGCAGACGCGCGCTCCACCTCTCCAGTGATAGCAGTCACGCGCGCCGGCTTGTCCGCACGGCCACGAGACGCGGCCTCCTGGACTCTCAGTGAACAGGAGTCACCGAGCGCCGGGCGGTGTCCGCACGACACAGATCCGGCCTCCTGCCTCTCCAGTGATGCAAGTACCGAAGCCGGCTGTCCGACGGCCACACGGACGCGGGCTCTGCACCTCTCCATGAAGGCAGTCTACCGCGTCGCCGGCTTGTCGCAGCCACAGACGCGGCCCTCCTGCACCTCTCAGTGAATGAAGTCACTCGCGCGCAGGCTGTTCGCACGGCCACAGAGCGCGGCCTCGCTGCACCTCTCATGAAAGGCAGTCACCTGCAGGCGCCCGGCGTTCCGCACGGCACAGACGCGGCCTCCTGCACCTCTCCATGATAGAGTCACCGCGCGCCGGCTGTCCGCACGGCCACAGACGCGGCCTCCTGCACCTCTCCAGTGAAGGCAGTCAACGCGCGCCGGCTGTCCGCACGGCCACAGACGCGGCCTCCTGCACCTCTCCAGTGATAGCAGTCAACGCGCGCCGGCTGTCCTCACGGCCACAGACGCGACCTCCTGCACCTCTCCAGTGGTGGTGGCGACTGGTAACCCGTATGACCCCGCACGACCCCGCACGACCCCGCACGACTCGGCATGACAGCGTGGCTAGCGCTGCGACTGTCGTAGAAACGCTGCAGTGTGGAATAAAGAACAACTGAAGGCTTTTGGATAGTATAAATGTCTGTCCAAAGACTCAAGGGGATGTAAGAGCAGGTTGGGCTTGCTAAAGCAAGCATCCTCATGCATAGCAACACGAAATATTGTGAAACTGGCGACATAAATGCCGGGTCATGTGCTTTTGATCTTTAGTTATGTACGGCTCGCTGTCCCTGTAATTTGGTTGTTACGACACAAAATATCGAAACAAGCGACACCATCTGCATATTAATGAATGATGACGAAACCGAAGCTGTTTCACCAAATCCCTATGGGGCGCACTCTTTCGTTCTAAAGACGGTGCCGGGTGCCGGGTGCCGGGTGCCGGGTGCCGGGTGCCGGTGTTGGTGTTGGTGTTGGTGTTGGTGTTGGTGTTGGTGTTGGTGTTGGTGTTGGTGTTGCCGTTGCCGTTGCCGTTGCCGTTGCCGTTGCCGTTGCCGTTGCCGGTGTGCCGGTTGTCGGTGTTGATATAGGTATCGGTATCGGTATCGGTATCGGTATGCCGGTGCCGGTGCCGGTGCCGGTGCCGGTGCCGGTGCCGGTGCCGGTGCCGGTGCCGGGTTGCCAGTGCTTGTGTCCTACATACCCGGCCGGCACAACAGACGCGAACGATGCATACTTCATCGTGCCTCTTCAGGCACGATGACTCGGCCTGTTCAAACAAACAAGCTCCACTTGGGCGGCGCGGCGGCGGCGGCGGCGGCGGCGGTGCGGACTCGCTGCCCAAATTGGTTCGCTGCGCGCGGCAATCGTGGAGCATGATAAAGACAAACTCGTCTGCACTGCGGCAATCGGCAGGATCCGGTCAGGGGGAGGGGAGAGAGGAGTTGGTAGTTCTTCATCTGCTTTGGAGGGCTGCCAGAGTTTTGTTCCGATCTCAGAGTGGATGGTGCATCCGAACGTTGGCGCAGACATGGAGGTAACTGTAGATTGGAAGTGGGTGTTCTGTAAAGTGGTCGCTCTTGCAGGAGGTGATACACTCCGCGATCAGTGTTAAAACAAGGATAATCACTTGTAATACCAGAAGGGGAAGGATCAGACACAGTGATGACAGCCGTTAATAACCCATAACGGGTACCTGAAGAGCGCCGTTACAACTCACTCCAGTGCTACCCTCCTTGGCTATTCGGTACACCAGACCACTTCTGACCAGGCATCGGGAGCGGCGGTGCTACTGCTATGATTTATGATCAGTGACCCTGGTCAGTGATCCGTTCCTTAATCAGCAGAAGTCGCGACAGAGTGGAGAGTCGCGGGGTGACATCGATCCCCTGTCGACCCGGCCCCATGACCTTGACCCGGTCAGATGATTCACAGCGCCATATATGGATCGGAGCCCGTCTAACTGATGGATGAACGCGTCATGGACATGCCGGCCATCCTGCGTCAATGTCATCCGACACGCTTATCAGGTGATTTTTGAAAAACGATCTTTAGTTAGACAGGCAGCTCTGTGACAGATTGTGCGTGCCTGCCACTGCCTCATTTGACCTAGAGTGAGTGATCTGTCATATTTTGTAACAGGCTGACCAGGCATGCCATTCATAGGTTACGTGGACGTACAACAATCATCAAAGCCATCTTGCGATTAGGCTTATGGCCAGGATTTGAGCCAGAGAGAAGTGCGATGAAAATAATGCGATTTTAAGGAAAATGATTCACCCAGATAACTCAGGGAAAGTATTACATAATCAAGTTGGGATTAGAATTTAATTAATGGCAATGTCAACACCGCGTGGCGAGTAGCTTTGACATTTACAATCACTTACATCTGTTGTTTGAGCACAAATTGGCTTAAGTTCGGCCAAGCCGATGAGACACAGAGATAACAAATCCACCCCCATGGCCATGGAGCCGGCACAGAAATTGTGTTGAAATGATAAGCAACATGCCAAGCATTTATTTTAGAGTCAACATTAATTATTAAAATATGTGAGCTTTCGACATCATTTTCATCATCATATCTGGCTCTAAAATAAATACTTGGCATGTTATTGTTCCTCTTAACACAATTTTGACAATCATGTCCATCATACCAGCCATTCGAATAATCAAAGAAGCCGGTCCAGACCGTGCCCGTGGAATGCTTGCTTCCTGTGCCAGGGACCGGATGCCGATCGAAGGCATGACCTGAGTGGCATGAGTGAGCCCTGCAAGAGTGAGCATGGCATGAGAGACCATGCCCTGTCGCTCATCAGACACATAGTGATGGTGGTGTTCAGGGGTTTTAGGGCACCGCAATTATTTTTGTGATATGGCGCCCATCATCAGACACATGGCAGCCTCGTCCAGAAATAATTATTACCAGCGTCATTGAGTTTCCATCTGCTAAGAATTAACTTTGCCCTTAATCGCGCTCGACAGCGTGTGAAAACGACACGGGATGTAGCCCAAAGAGATCAGGGTCAGGCGACATCAACCAGAATTAAATAACAGGACGATTCCAGGACTATTTAACACCAGGACGGCGGAGATACCCAGCAGCACCCCCGGTTGACGGTTCAGCAGTGGACACTACCGCATCAGGACTCTTCTGATCGCCAGCATTTGCCACAAAGTACGGCGGCGACTCGCCAGGACGTCGTTCTTTATCACCTGGAGGCTGGGATCGAGCGACGCTCCGAGCATTCTCTCGTGACAACTGGGCCAGTATATCAGCCGGATCAATCTACTCTGGCGACGTGCTGAGTACATCACTAATGCCCCGCCTCTGAACGTCTGCTGCACGCCTCTGAACGCCTGCTGCAGGAAAGGTCGACTCTGGCCGCCGAGCCGGGTGGCTGGGTGGTAACTGACCTCCCTCACTTTACTGCAGAGCTGACAGCTGAGACCAGCCCTGCACTTGCCCTGAGTGTTGCTGTGTGTGGGTTCCCTTGCCCAGAGTGTTGCTCTGTACGGGTTCCCTTGTCACCGTACATTTACAGTTGACAGCTCTGTGAGTAGGTTGTAACGCCGGCTCACGGCCATATTCAGATCTGCAAATGCACTTAGGCTGTAGGGTATACCAGTGCAAACAAAGGCGTTCTTATACGGTTTTATAAACATACGCCCAGCGTTTCACAATACAAGATAAATGTGTAGCTTTAGAGCTTCCAAAAACATCTAACTTCATGCATGACTGCATTTTAACATCCTTCAATGTTTATGTGTTACTTGTTAGCAGCTGCGCTAAATCGAAATTAACAAAGCTCAAAGGTAAACCTATTCGCACAAATCGAGTCAGCACAGACCGGGTGTGACGCACTGTGACCTCGAATGTACCGATCCAAGTCCCAACCGCTTTAACGTGACCTATCCTCGATCTATCACCGATTTAGCCAACACGCCAAAACGCCAACACACCGAGACCGTGCCACCTCTCCGCCTCTGCCGCCCCTCCGGTCTGGTAGACCGTCTACCCGTGACAGGCAGTGCTGTTTTTGGCCGTACTCGGCCGTAGCAGCGTCTGTGCCGTACCGGGCCGTGCTGGGCCGTACCCAGCCGTAGCGGCGTCTCTGAGCTCAGACCGCGGCTCCTCACGCCGCGGCAGAGCCGGGAACAACACAGCATTGTGGCTGCTCGGCCGACAATGGTGGTCTCCCGCCGAGTACAGAACGACCGCTCTGTCCCGGTCCGGTCCGGTCCTGTCCGGTCGGTCCGGTCCGGTCCTGTCCGGTCCGCAGACACAGGATCACCGTGGATTGTCATGAAAATCCGCTGGTCACCGCTGTCGGCGCGATCCACGACCTGGGGCTGGAGGGGTATGATCGTTCGTGCCGTTCAGTGCGGGCGCCGTGCGAAATCGACGAGCTTGTTCTCCTTAGCCTGACTGATGAGTAACTGATGCATCTGCCAACGCGTAGTCTTTAATCACGCCGTGTCCTGTGTGGGTTTACAGGGACACCGCCCTCGGTCCGCGGGCGACAGCCGCTCTTTAGCCTCAGTCTGCGGCGTGTAGGTGTTCAGTCTGCTGACGGCGGCGGCAGCGTTTTCGTCCCAGTATGTGGGACGTTTATCGAGCTGGCATCGAGGCGTCGCCCTGCAATGTCGGGCGGCGGCTCACAGACAGCTATCTGAGCGGCATCATGCCCACGTGCGGCCGCCTTTTCTCCCGCCGATAAGTGACAACGAGGAAGGACGCGGCGGAGTCGCGCAGTGCGTGGCCGATCGAAAGCGGCATAGAGATGGCATTCAGGTTGCGTGGGACGAGCCAATAACAAAGCTGGGAACGGATCCGTCCAGACCGTCACAGACCGTCACAGATCCAGTTCAGCAGATCCGTCAACAGACCGTCAAGATCGCTCACAGACCCGTCACAGTATCCGTCACGAACCTGTCACAGTACCCGTCACAAGATCCGTCCACAGACCCGTCACAGACCCGTCACAGACCCGTCACAGATCCGTCACAGACCCGTCACAGACCCGTCACAGATCCGTCACAGATCCGTCACTGACCCGTCACAGAGCCAGCACCCTGGACTTCAGCAGGCCGTTAACCTATGACACAAGAGACAGACCGCAGCCGAGAGAAGAGCGAACAGCGAGTGATGCGGCGTGTTCTGGAGTGTCGCAGCCGGCACTTACCTTGGGCTCGCAGCTCTTGTGGCAGGCATATTTGCACACTGGAACAGAGGAAGAGAGACGGAGTCAGCTGACGGTGACTGGACGCATCGAGTCGTAACACTGACATCCCCACCGTCTACACAGGAACGCACTATCCGGTGATGCATCAACAGCACAACATCCGGCAGAACCACACTAATGTGTCCGCTAAGGCAGCAGCAATCACGCACTCGTGATCTCTCTCAGACCTCAGACGCCACTCAGTGCATGCAAGCAAGAAGTTGATTCAGCCAGCAAGATACACAAGATTTGGTTTGAACTTCCGCTTGGAACTGCTATTCCAAACAAATAATGTGAAATCACATTCCAGTCGGTAGTCTTTGACAAAAGACGCGTCACATTGCATTGTAGAACAAATAGCCACCCTACATGATTCAGTTACGCACAAAGATACAACCACCCGCCCAATTGCCTGCCCTGCTAACACAATAGTGCTAATGCGGGGATGGATGAAGACACGCGTCACCGGTCCCAAAGCTACGGCGACGACGCTTTGTTGTCATCTACCCGGACCCTGAAAGGCGGCCTGACCGACGACCGTGCCGCCGCCTAAGGCTATTAATCACGTGACCAGAGCCGCGGCCGTGCAGAACGAACGGCCTCCAGTCACGTGACTGGTGTGACGTCAGCGGCGGCGACTAACGACCCTGACATCCCGCCGATGGGTGGACGGCACGTGCCGCCGTTAGGGGGGGCAGCGGCAGGGGGGAGTGAGTGACGAGCCGACATCGGCGGACAGACAGCGACAGTTGTCACACTGGGTAACGAGGGAGGAGCTGCGGGGACGACACCGGGGGAGCAGGGGCCAGGGGATGGAACCAAGAGGGATGGGGGACGGCAACGGGGGAGCAGGGGATAGAACCAAGAGGGATGGGGACAGGATCGGGACGGACGGGGAGCTGAGACGGGGACGGATGTGCGGTGCTGGCGCCATGTCCCGGGTTCGTCGGACAGTGCAGTTACTCCAAGAAAGGTGAGGAAGCGGAACTGACAGGAAATCATCTCCATCACCCGCTCTGAGGCTTGAGGCATCTATAACGCTGTCCTCAGAGAGACATCAGACTGACGTCGGATCAAGGGATTAGTATCAAGGCGGCATCAAACTGACGTCGGATCAAGGGATCAGTATCAGAGTGGCTGGTGGCATCAAACTGACGTCGGATCACGGGATCAGTATCAAGGCGGCATCAAACTGACGTCGGATCACGGGATCAGTATCAGAGTGGCATCAAACTGATGTCGGATCACGAGATCAGTATCAAGGCGGCATCAAACTGACGTCGGATCACGGGATCAGTCTCAGAGCGGCCTCAGAGCGGCGGTATCGGAGTGATGTCCCTCCAGCCACCAACCGTCCGTGATCGGTCCCCGTGCTGCCAGCCAGGACCACAAATCACCGTGACATGACGGTGGCAGTGTTCCGGCCACGGCAGACAGGGCTGCAGCGTCCCCCGAGGCCCGAGTCACTCTGTCTCGTCCAGCGGCGGTTCACAGATACAATCTGAGACACGGCACCGCACTACGGGGCCAGCCGCGCCGCCTCGCCGCCACAGACGGCCAATGTGGCGCAGGGACGCACAGAGAGCCATTGTGGAGCACGAACAGCCAATGTGGTGCACATAAGGCCAATGTGGCGCACGAGCAGCAAAGGTGGCGCAAAGACAATGTGACACAATGTGGCGCACGAAGGTCCAATGTGGCACACACCAAGCCGATTTGGTTGCACATAAAGCCAACAACGATATGACGCACTCACGCCGAGCACAGTCCAAATTGGTATCGACTGCTTGTGCTGTGCCGTGCCGTGCCGTGCCGTGCCGTGCCGTGCCGTGCCGTGTTGTGTTGTGTTGTGTTGTGTTGTGTTGTGTTGTGTTGTGTTGTGTTGTGTTGTGTTGTGTGTTGTGTTGTTGTGTTGTGTTGTTTGTGTCTGTGTTGTGTTGTGTTTGTGTTGTGTTGTGTTGTGGTTGTGTTGTGTTGTGTTGTGTTGTGTTGTGTTGTGTTGTGTTGTGTTGTGCTGTGTTGTGCTGTGTTGTTCTGTTGTGATATGCTGCATTGCGAAATGAGGCACAGATTGCTATTGTGTCGTCACTAAGCCAGGATAAGCCCTGGGGAATAAACCCACAGTTACTGATGAAGTCAACGTAAGCCAACAACGCCCAAGTTAATTTCGCAGATGGCATTATTCCGATTGCATAGCGTAATGGGTACCAGGTTCGCGAGGATCCTGTCGTTATTGTGGCGAGCACTCTTCATTCAGCCCAAATGGCGCCTAATTGCAGCCGTGAAAGGAAAATAGTTCAGCTGCAAAGCTGAAATCCAAAAACACGTGCGGCGTTTACATAGTGATGTAATGTTTGGTCATACCTCCGTCAGGCAGTGTGTACACGGTGTACACTGTACACTGCACATACATATGTCGGGTAACGATGTTAGCTAAATGTGAAGCTATGCAAACTGATGTTAAATTAGCCAGCAAGCAAGCTGCAGGCGAGCCACGCTGAATACAACCACTGTTAACGCTTAAAATGTTTGCAGATAAAACAGCTTTCATTGAAGTAACAGTGCAATGCTGAACGGAGGCGGGTTCCACTCTTGTACTCTTGCACTTGTATTGGATAAATCATAACAATCATTTTGAATTGGTATGAAGGCAACTTCATTGCAGACCAGTATCAGCCTACAGAAGGACAAATCCCTGTTCAATATTATGGTTTCTCTTACCGCTCGTGACTTGATGAGCGCGCCAGTGACGTAAAATAGATGCAGTAATCGCAACTAATCCGTGCAAATGGCTAACTAACTGTCTGCGGAAATAATGCTCCACGACAGACTGGTAGGCGACGTGCACGGAACCATGACCAAATGACCATCACAGATGTCATGTCCGGCCCGAGCATGAAGTCGAATGAACGTCCGCAGAGCCAGCTGAACTGGACGAGACGTTCACAGTAACGACACCCACAGCTGCATGTTACCCCGACCCGAGCGGCTCTGCTCTGCACTGAGACTCAGAGTGACAAAACAGTGCATACCGGTGCTGCGGCGGCTGGCAAAAGGTATATAGTCACCACGCGGACATCGGCATCGGCACGATCAACGATGTCCAGAAAATACGGCGGAGCGCGACGCAGTTTTCCCGGATTTACTACGGGATTATAACTGGCGCAAGGTCACTGCAGGTCCAGGAGGCAATCACAGTGGACCGAGGCGGGGCCCCCTGGCTATAGCTGCCGGACCGACTTGATTCGCCGAATACTGGCACTGCACCGGAATAAAACAGAAACGGGCAATAGGTGAACCAAGCTAAACAAGGCGTAGGCTACAATTATATGACGAAGTACTTGTATGAACAGCATGGTGATTAGCAAGATATTATATTAATTTTAACCTTTGTCATAATGATGTACGGAACTCCTTATAACTAACATCTTTACGAAGCCCAAAAAACAAACGAATGGAAGCCCTCTGGGAGAACACTTCCAGAACTGCATCTAATCATGCATCCTGGACTCTCAGGCATCACAGCATACAATCTTACCATGTCGCAGTAATGAACGAATCGAAAAATAGCAGAATCGTTATATATCAGAACCAGCTCAAGATAAACACTAACATCGCTCGCTGGCCAATCATGGGATAGCATATGTAAGTATATAGGAGTAGGGGGGCTTTGGTTGCTTTTGACAATAATATTCTTATTTATACAATAAACCAAATTAATTATTGTCTTAAGCCAATCGTAAAGTCCTTTTGTTATGTGCACCATGTAAACACAAATTGTTCTGAACCATTAAATTTGTATGAATGTGTATGATGTGTCATATTTGTTATCGTGTGGTAATTCAAAAGGAGAAATAATATTTTGTGTACTTCAATTCATTTTATCCTTTTATGCCTTCTTATTTTGCTCTTAACCTGCCTGTTTTAAGATAAAGCATAGAAGATGCTCCTGGCGATCGGCGCGAGAATTGGCATGTGTTTTAATGCGTTATCAGATGTTTGGTGGCGTTCGATGTGTTGTGGATATTATATAATACCTCCCGGGGCCGGTAAACAGTTTATTGAAGTCCGAGGTCATCCTGGAAATTTTTGCAGAGGCCCGAAGGTCAGGGCAAAAAATTTACAGGATGACCGAGGACTTCAATAAACTGTCCGGCCTTAGGGAGGTATTTATTTTACCGTATGTCGTATTGGTACTAGGGCAGACAAAATGAGTTTATCAAAACCTTATTTTCCCGACTACTTAGGATTCCAGATCGGACAAACAGAGAGAGCAAGAAATAGCTGCTTCACTCAAGCACAAGAGTGAAGAAACTTTAAGAAAAAGTGAACAATACAAAAAGTCAAAGCTTGCAATCGAGTCTGGCGTAACAAACCCACTGGAAAGCATTTCAAAGAAGGATCTGAACCAGCTGCTCTCTTCATATGTAATCCAAGCAAAGAAGGAAAATGGAGAAAACTATGAGGTGAGCTCGACAAAACCGTTTCATGCTGGGAGGCATGGTGAAGTCTATTCAACAAAGAAAGTAGACCAAGATGATGAAATCGTGCTTCTGTGATGTCAAAAAAGCAAAGATCAAGGTTTTGAAGTCGGACGGTAAAGGCAATCGGCCATTACATCCACTTCACCTCACAGCCGCCAGAAGACAAGCTTTACAGCAAAGGGGAGTTTGGATGGATACCCTGATCCGCAAAAGGACAATTGGTGCATGCAACGCTTCTATTGTCATCGTAGCGTCAAGAAAGCAGACAAATGCTTGTGGGTGACATCCAGCTGAAGTATGATGGCAAACTGCCAAAAATTCCTTGAGTTTAGGAAGAGTCACCCAAGAAGCAGATAGTGGCGAGCAAGCTGCAGAGAGTCAAGCTTTGCTCCAAAAAGCGTTCGAAAACAAAGAAATCAGCACGTGCTGCCCCGGTTCAAACCTTCAAAGATTTCAAGTCACCGACCCGAAATCATGATGAAAAGGGCAGCCCCTTCTACCTGGCCATCAACCCACCGAAGATCAGGAGAGGCCACAAGTATGGATACTAGGACCTCTAGAGCAAAAAAACACCATCAAAGGCCAATCCGTTGAAAGCCGCCGTGCAAAGGCTGTGTCCAGGCCGCAAGACCAACCACTCAGCCAAGAAAACATGACGTGAAACGAGCTCTGTACGCAGGGTGCCCACGCGAGTATTGGCCCAATGACCGCATAAATCGTTCAGACAGTTTTAGAGACTATGCCCAGGCTGATGATTCGGTACAGCAGGCAATGTGCAGCCAGCGTGATCAGGGGTCCCTACAATATTTCGGTCAACAGAGCCGTACCAGCAAACCAACGTCAAACGCAACGGTATCATTGGCTGCAATCAACGAGCTCACCAGATGCTGTGACCCGCAGGCGCGACGACGATAGTGTTTAACTTGTCAAAACTGTGCAAAGCGTAACTATAACACAAATAAGCAACCGTGGGAAAACAAAGGAGGCATCGCTGTTTGAGAATGTGCATCGTCCGTTGATAACCTGTTATAAGTGATAACTCACCAGTTGAAACACCACTTGAGTTTTACTATAACGTGATTTTATCCGTCTTTATATTGTCTGCCATTCATCAAATGTCAACACTTAGTGCTGCCAAATTATTTACTCGTCCAGATGCATCAAAAATAAATGCATTCAATACTGAAATGTTGAATCTCCTTGTGCTTTATCGATGGCCGTAATAATGAACTCTTCACTAATTTTTTTAACAGATTGTTATATTGAGTCAACCTATTACTTATGGTACGACCATATATATTTGGATTACCATCGATGTATAAATATAATGCATTCTCTATACGAGTTCCCGCAACCGGATTGCTTGTGGTAAACGAT
Organism: Semibalanus balanoides; assembly: GCA_014673585.1. NCBI lineage: Eukaryota > Metazoa > Arthropoda > Thecostraca > Balanomorpha > Balanidae > Semibalanus > Semibalanus balanoides. The sequence goes on along the minus strand of VOPJ01005447.1, from coordinate 32,907 downwards.
TTCGCCCGGGGCCAAAATCGTTTACCAGATACTTTTAACATTACGTCTGAGCGGGCCAGAAGTGTTTACCAACTTTTGTGATAATGTTGAAAGGATATCTCGGCATATGGTAATTGATTTTATTGAACTGAAGAAGGATTGTATCCGAAATATATTCAACTTAATCTTTTACATTTTGAAACTCAGTACTGAACATAAGGTTAAAATAATATAAGGCGTAGGCTAATTGAAATTGCCGCTTGTGGATATGTAGACGATACATCGTCAGAATAACGATAGCTGACTCAGCAGACATGGTCCAGGATCCAAAAAATATCCGGGATCCAAGATCTGAAGTCTTGTGGATTATGAATCCTGCATGATTATTTTGTTGTATGATCCTGTAGATCTTGGATCATGGACAATTGTTTTTCGTGGGATCCAATGGATCTTGGATCCTGGAGAAGAAGACAGAAAAAAACGTGGGTTCCTGTGGATCCTGGAAAATAAGTTTGTCGTGAAATCTTGTTAAGCATATTTCACTTTTTGTGGTGCTAAAATAGAAAATGCATATATTTCATGCTTTCTCCCACACTCAATTTCAATGGTGTAAGATTGATCTACATGTGGTGATCAGACATGTGCCAATATAAAAAATCCAGGGTCCATGATCCCTAGGTTCCAAGATCTGGGATCTAGTTTGATCATGGATTTCGTATTTGATCATTTCGTTTGTGGATCCTTTGTGGATCTTGGATCATGGAAATTATTTGTCGTGGGATCCTTCGCTATGGATATCCTGGAGAACAATAGACCAAATAGTAGGGTTCCGTAAATCCTGGATCCTGAAAATCAGTTTGTCGTGGCTTGTGCATCTTGGATCCTATTTTTGGCCTCGGCACATGTCTGGTTGAACCGTTGACTGGCTAACCTCATTAAATCTAGGCCGCCTGGCAATGTCGATACCAGTCGACGCCAGACCATAAAACCCAATAATGCGGGCTGAACAACCAGCCTTACACGGTGCATAGAAGGTCAACTCCATCACTTCTGATTGATATGCAAATAGCGACGGTACCCAATAGTGCAATGTAAGAGCAGTATGCATCAGAGGGACTTTCCCCGCTCTACGGTCTGACAGCATTCCGAGAACAGTTACACCGCACCTGTTCTCAGTTTCATTTCGTTATCAGGCTTACAGTGGCTGGCGTACGTTTCAATTCGTTCAGAGTGCGGCGGGACTGAAACTGAACTGTACGGCCGTGCCGGTGGCCGGGTCCAGTGTCAGGTAATCCCATACTCGGTAATCCCATACAACAGCGGACAGCACCTGTGACCACTACGGCTGCAGACAGAAATGGGAGACTATGCGGGCAGCACCTGCACCCACTATTATAGAGCTGGACAGGAATGGGAGACTGTACGACCACTGGCCACTAAGCTGCTGGACACTGGGACAGGAGGCAGCAGTAAGTATCGTTTCGGGCATCGCAGCTATGCTGCCAGGACCCGGCGGTCGGCACCGACGACGTGAACACGAAGCTGACCCTGACGACCTAACAAGAAACTGGCACTTGCGACCTGAATACGAAACTTGCACTGACGACCAGAACAAGAAACTAATCAATAAAACTGCAGACACACTTGCAGATATTTCACATGCATGCCGACCTGGACAAAAACAGCAAACATAATATACCTATTCATTCATCAAATCCCACAGGCTTACAAAAGATCTCGATGCCATGTGTGTTCACTTGGGAGTTGGGTAATATAAGTGATTGTTGAGGTTGTCGGGAAGAATTCCTCCATGCCAACAGGTTCCCTATGCTGCTGCCTGCAGGCCCTGCACCAAGGATGATGACTGAGAGCCGACCGTTGCAACAATGGCCAATCATGCCAGCAATACTGAGACAATAGACATACTGCGGGGTGGGATTAAGAGGCTGGCAGCCGTTACCTGCCTCTGGCGGGCACCGCTGCGCGTGACTGAACCAGTCGGCCGCGAGCTTAGACTGCATCGCCGACACTGTGAGACATGCGTCCTCGACCCATTGCAGAGCAGGCCGGCGCGCGGGAGGCACGCCCACACTGCAGGTGCAGACGCCAACAGCTGGGCGTCGGAGTGCGTGCCGCCAACCTGCATAAGCGGCGCCGACCGCCACACGCAGTGCCACACACACACACAGGCGACAGGCGAGACACGCCGGAATGGGACGATATGGTGGGCTCTGGACAGGGCATTGGACAGTGGGCACTGGGCGAGGAAAGTGGACACGGATAGAACAGAAGCCGTTTGGACAGTGGACACGGATGGAACAGAAGCCGTTTGGACAGTGAGCACGGTTCGAACAGAAGCCGTTTGGAGACTGTTCGTCAGACGGTGACACTGCCGGGTCTCGGGACGCTTGTGAGGTGCAGTAGCTATTGACAGTGGCATGTTTACCGGCGGTGGCGGTGAGAGGTTCCATTCATCAGGTTAGCACCGCGTTAACACAGCGCTGCTACTGGAGCTGTTCTCGGCGGCCTGCTAAAGGCGACACGTGCTGCATAAATGTCGGCAGCTGCGGCTGTGGTTGGCCGCACTTGCAAAGACCAAGTCCTCGCTAAATGGCGAGCAGCAGCTGTAGCGAATGGGCTATCAATGTCGCCCTATTGACTCGTTTAGTCGCGGAACTGAGAAGCGCAGGCATTATTGCGAATTTATGGTAGTGCCACTAGTAACAAAACATGTTGACCTACCTCTTTAAGGCATTAATGAGTGCACTTCACTGTCTTCAAAATATATATTAGCAATAATATTTATATTAAATATATATTATATAAAATATATATTAGCAGATTCACTCTAAGCTGCAGACTAGCAGCTAGCTCGTCAAGTTGACATCTGCTGCGTTACCTGGTTTAAATCTCGGGCGACAGAATATCGATGGTTTGTAGACCCCTTTCTTCCAGTGGCAAGGGAGCTAGCAGTGTCATAGGCAGTGTCATCAGAGCTGGGCCTCTCGGTCACCGTCTCCGACACAGTAGCAGCAGGGAAGCTAGCAGTGTCATGAGGCAGTGTCCATTTAGAAGCCTGGGCCTCTCGTCACCGTTCGACACAGTAGCATCAGGGAGCTTAGCAGTGTCATGGCAGTGTCATAAGAGCCTTGGGGCCTCTCGGTCACCGTCTCAGACACACGTAAGCAGCAGGGAGCTAGCAGTGTCATAGGCAGTGTCATCAGAGCTGGGCCCTCTGGTCACCGTCTCGACACATGTAGGGCAGCAGGGAGGCTAGCAAGTGTCATAGGCAGTGTCATAAGAGCTGGGCCTCTCGTCACCGTCTCCGACACAGTAGCAGCAGGGAGTGCAGTGGTCATAGTCCAGTGTCATTGAGCTGGGCCTCTCGGTCACCCGTCTCCGACACAGTAACCAGCAGGGAGCTAACGCAGTGTCATAGGCAGTGTCAAATTTTAGAGGCTTGGGCCTCTCGGGTGGGAGCCGTCTCCGACACAGCTAGCATCAGGGAGCTGAGCAGTGGTCAAGGCAAGTGTCATCAGAGCTGTTTGGGCCTCTCGGTCACCGTCTCCGACACAGTAGGCATCAAGGGAGCTAGCAAGTGTCATAGGAGTGTCATCAGAGCTGGCCCTCTCGGTCCCCGTCTCCGACACCAGTAGCCAGCAGGGAGCTAGCAGTGTCAATGGGCAAGCTGTCATTGAGCTGGGATATCGGTCACCGTCTCCGACACAGTAGCATCAGGGAGCTAGCAGTGTCCATAGGCAGGTGTCATAAGAGCTGGGCCTCTCGGTCATCCGTTCCCGACACAGTAGCCAGGGCAGGGAGCTAGCAGTGTCATGGCAGTGTCCTCAGAAGCTGGGCCTCTCGGTCACGTCTCCGACCACAGTAGCATCAGGGAGCTAGCACGCTGGTATAGGCAGTGTCATAAGAGCTGGGCCATCTCGGTCCGTCTCTGACACCAGTAGCAGCAGGGAAGCTAGCCAGTGTCATAGGCAGTGTCATCAGAGCTGGGGCCTCTCGGTTCATGTCTCCGACAACAGTAGGGCAAGCAGGAGCTAGCAGTGTCATAGGCAGTGTCATTAGAGCTGGGCCCTCTCGGGTACCGTCCTCCGACACAGTGCAAGCAGGGAGCTAGTGTCATAGGCAGCTGTCATTAGAGGCTGGGCCTCTCGGTCAACCGTCCTCCGACACAGTAGCAGCGGGAGCTAGCAGTGTCATAGGCAGTGTCATTAGCGCTGGGCCTCTTCGGTCCACCGTCTCCGACACAGTAACAGCAGGGAGCTAGCCAGTGCATAGGCCAGTGTCATTAGAGCTGGGCCTCTCAGTAACCGTCTCCGACAGCAGTAGAGCAGGGGCTAGGCAGTGTCCATAGGGCAGTGTCAAGAGCTTGGGCCTCTCGGTCACCGTCTCCGACACAGTAGCAGCGGGGAGCTAGTGTCATAGGCAGTGTCATTAGAGCTGGGCCTCTCGGTCACCGTCTCCGACACAGTAGCAGCAAGGGAGCTAGCAGTGTCATAAGGCAGTGTCATAAGAGCTGGGCCCCTCTCGTCACCGTCTCCGACACAGTAGCAGCAGTGAGCTAGCAAGTGTCCATAGGGCAGTGTCATTAGACGCTGGGCCTCTCGGTTCAACCGTCTCGACACAGTATCAGCAGGGAGCTAGCAGTGTCATAGGCAGTGTCATCCGAGCTGGGCCTCTTGGTCACCGTCTCCGACACAGTAGCAGCAGGGAGCTAGCAGTGTCATAGGCAGTGTCATAATACTGGGCTCTCGGTCAACCGTCTCCGACGTAGCAGCAGGTGAGCTAGCAGTGTTCTAGGCAGTGTCATTAGAGTGGGCCCTCTCAGTTCACCGTCTCCGACACAGTAGCAGCAGGGGAGCTAGCAGTGTCAATAGGCAGTGTCATAGAGAGCTGGGCCCTCTCGTCACCGTCTCCGACACAGTAACAGCAGCAGTGAGCTGCAGTGTCCATCAGGCAGTGTCATTAGAGCTTGGGCTCTCGGTCACCGTCTCCGACACAGTAGCAGCAGGGAGCTAGCAGTGGCATGGCAAAGTGTATAAGAGCTGGGCCTCTCGGTCACCGTCTTCCGAAACAGTAGCAGGAGGGAGGCTAGCAGTGTCATAGGCGTGTCCATTAGAGCCTGGGCCTCTCGGTCACAGTCTCCGTACACAGTAACAGCAGGGAGCTAGCAGTGTCATAGGCAGTGTCATAAGAGCTGGGTCTCGTCACCGTCTCCTGACACAAGTAGCAAGCAGGGGAGCTTAGCAAGTGTTCATAGGCAGTGTCATAAGAGCTGGGCTTGGTCACCGTCTCCGCACAGTAGCAGCAGTGAGGCTAGCAGTGTATAGAGGCAGTGGCATTAGAGCTGGGCCTCTCGGTCACCGTCTCGACACAGTAGCGCAGGGAGCTAGCAGTGTCATAGGCAAGTGTCATAATAGCTGGCGCCTCCTCGGTCACCGTCCCTCCGAACACAGTAGCAATCCAGGGAGCTAGCAGTGTCAATAGGCAGTGTCATTAGAGCTGGGCCCTCTTCGTCATCCGTCTCCGCACACAGTGCATCAAGGCGAGCTATGCAGTGTCATAGGCAGTGTCCCATATTAGAGCTGGGCCTCTCGGTCACCGTCTTCCGAACACAGTTACAGCAGGGAGCTAGCAGTGTCATAGGCAGTGTCATAAATAGGCTGGGCTCTCGGTCACCGTCTCGAACAGTAGCAGCCAGGGAAGCTGCAGTGTCATACTGGGCCAGTGTCATTAGAGCTGGGCCTCTCGTCACCGTCTGCCGAACACAGTAGATCACAGGGAGGCTAGCAGTGTATAGGCAGTGGTCATTAGAGCTTGGGCTCTCGGTCAGCCGTCTCCGACACAGTAGCATCAGGGAGCTTAGCAGTGTCATATGGCAGTGTCCATTAGAGCTGGGCCTCTCGGTCACCGTTCTCCGACACAGTAACAGCAGGGAGCCTAGCAGTGTCATGGGCAGTGGTCATTAGAGCTGGGCCTCTCGGTCACCGTCTCCGACACCAGTGCTCGGGGAGCTAGCAGTGTCATAGCGCAGTGTCATTAGAGCCTGGGCTACTCGGTCCACCGTCTCCGACACAGTAACAGCAGGGAGCTAGCAGTGTCATAGGCAGTGTCAATAGAGCTGGGCCTCCTCGTCACCGTTCTCCGACACCAGTAGCCAGCGCCAGGGAGCTAGCAGTGTCCATAGCAGTGTCCATAAGAGCTGGGCTCTCGGTCCACCGTCTCCGACACAGTAGCAGCAGTGAGCTAGCAGTGTATTTAGAGGCTGGGCCTCTCGGTACCGTCTCCGACACAGTAGCAGCAGGGGAGCTAGCAGTGTCATAGGCTAAGTGTCATAAGAGCTGGGGCCTCTCGGACCGCCCCGTCACCGTCTCCGACACAGTCAGCTAGCAGGGAACGCTAGCAAGTGTCATAGGCAGTGTCATTAGAGCTGGGCCTCTCGGTCACCGTCACTCCGACACCCAGTAAACAGCAGGGAGCTAGCAGTGTCATCAAGGCCAGTGGTCATTAGAGCTGGGCCTCTCGGTCACCGTCTCGAAGCAGTATCACAGCAGGGACTAGCAGTGTCATAAGCCCAGTGTCATTAGAGCTGGGCCTCATCGGTCAACGTCTCCCGACACAGTAGCAGCAGGGAGCTAGCAGTGGTCATAGGCAGTCGCTCATCAGAGGCTGGGCCTTCTCGGTCACCGTCTCCGACACGTAGCAGCAAGGAGGCTGCAGTGTCATAGCATAGTGTCAATAATAGCTGGGCGCTCTGGTCACCGTCTCCGACAAACAGTAGCAGCAGGGAGCTAGCGTGTCATAGCAGTGTCATAAGAGATCGGGCCTCATCGGTCACGTCTCCGACACAGATAGCAGCAGGGGCTAGCAGTGTCATGGCTCAGTGGTCAATAAGCGCTGGGGCCCTCTCGGTCCACCGTCTCCGAACAGTAGCAGCAGCGGAGCTAGCAGTGTCATAAGGCAATGTCATTAGAAGCTGGGCCTCTGGTCACCGTCTTCCGACCAGTAGCAGCCAAGGGAGCTAGCAGTGTCAATATCGGCAGTGTCATTAGAGCATGGGCCTTCTGGGTCACCGTCTCCGACACAGTAGCAGCAGGGAGCTAGCAGTGTCATAGGCAGTGGTCATTTTAAGAGCTGGGCCTCTCGGTCAACCGTTTTTCCGACACAGTAGCAGCCAGGGAGCTAGCAGTGTCATAGGCATTTGTCATTAGAGCTGGGCCCTCTGGGTCACCGTCTCCGACACAGTAGTCAGCAGGAGCTAGCAGTGTCATAGGGGCCAGTGTCATTAAGGCTGGGCCTCTCGGTTCACCGTCTCCGACACAGTGCAGCAAGGGAGCTAAGCAGTTGTCCCTAGGCCAGTGTCAGGTGGAAGAGCCTGGGCCCTCTCGTCACCGTCTCGACACAGTACATCAGGGAGCTAGCGTGTCATAGGCAGTGTTCTTAAGAAGCTGGGCCTCTCGGTCACCGTCTCCGATCACCAGTAGCAGCACAGGGAGCTGCAGGTGTCATAGGCAGTGTCATAAGAAGCTGGGCCTCTGCGGTCACCCGGTCTCCGACACAGTAGCAGTCAGGGCGAGCCTAGCAGTGTCATAAGGCAAGTGTCATTAGAGCTGGGCCTCTCGGTCACCCGTCCTCGACACAGTAGCAGCAGGGAGCTAGAGTGTCCATTAGGCAGTGTCAATAAGAGTGGGCCTCTCGGTCACCGTCTCCGACACAGTACGCCAGCAAATACAGCACGGGAGCTAGCAGTGTCATAGGCAGTGTGCATAGAGCCTGGGCCTCTCGGTCACCGTCCTCCCGACCAGTAGCATCAGGCGGAGCTGCAGTGTCATTAGGCAGTGGTCATTAGAGCTGGGCCTCTTCGGTCACACGTCTCCGGACGGACAGAATAGCAAATCAGGGAAAGTAGCGCCGTGTCCATGGCAGGCAGTGTCATTAAAGAGCTGGGCCCTCTCGGGTCACCGTCTCCGACCACAGTAGCAGCAGGGAAGCTAGCAGTGTCCATAGGCAGTGTCATTAGAGCTAGGGCCTCCTCGGTCACCGGTTCCGACACAGTAGCATCAGGGAGCTAGCCTGGTCGGGATAGGCGGGTGTCATTAGAGCTGGGGCCTCTCGGTCACCGTCATACCCGACAGCAGTAGCATCATTGGAGCTAGGCAGTGGTCCATAGCTGTGTCATTAGGCTGGGCCTCCTCGGTCACTTCGTCTCCGATCCAGTAGCAGCAGCGTGAGCTAGCAGTGTCCATGGCATGTGTCATTAAGAGCTGGGCCTCTCGGTCACCGTCTTCGCAATCGCAGTAGACAGCGGGAGCTAGCAGTTTTGTCAAATAGGCAGTGTCATTAGAGGCTAGGGACCTCTCGGTCACCGTCCTCGACACAAGTAGCAAGCAGGGAGCTAGCAAGTGTCATAGGCAGTGTCCATTAGAGCTGGCCTTTTCGGTCACCGTCTCCGACACAGTAGCAGAGGGAGTAGCAATGTCATAGGCAGTGTCATTAGAGCTGGGCCTCTCGGTACCGTTCTCCGACCAGTAGCAGCGCTCACTAAATGACCGGCGCGGGGGAAGCGGTTAAACGGATAATTAGTCCACGTCTTTTCGTCTCTTAATCGCCGGTAAACACGAGTTACCACCGACCGCTGGCAGCCTGTCCACTGTCCAGGCCAGCCGTCCAGTGAAACCGGACTCCTAAACACGCCTCCTTCCCACCACACTGCTGCCTCGATAGAGAAACACCCCGTCTCAACACCACCATGCCTCCACAAACGTACGCCTCATTCTCAAACTCACTCACGCTGCTTCGATTCACGCTTCTTCCCCATCAACCTGAACACAGTCCGCCAAATCCCGGACTAAATCCCCACTCAGCGGAACACACGGTAAAAAGGCGCGAAGACGCCTTGGTTGTGTGGCCTCCCGCCACAGAGCACGTCAGGCCGGCCCAGACGAGGCGGGAAAAACGCTGAGCAACACGTGCTCGAAAGCCGGGGCGGAGTCGTGAACAGCTAACAGCGTGCAGGCCCGGCGGCCTCCGGAGGCCGGCGCGTGAAGGCACTCCAGTCCAGCGGTCCGGCGAGGCGGTGCCGTTGTCTTGAAAACGTGCCCTCAAACACGCGCGCTGCCGCGGGCGGCAGCGGCGGCGGCGAGTGCAGGAGAAACTGACCTGGGATCGAGAGGTCAGAGTAGAGGTGTCGTGTCAGAGGGCCGGGAGGGAGACAAGAGGGCCCTGCCAGAGGGCCGGGAGGGAGACAAGAGGGCTCTGCCAGAGGACCGAGAGGGAGACAAGAGGGCTCTGCCAGAGGACACGAGAGGAGACAAGAGGGCTACTGGCCAGCAGGCCGGGAGGGAGGACAAGAGGGCTCTGCCAGGAGGGACCGGGAGGGGAGACAAGAGGGCTCTGGCCAGAGAGGAACATGAGACAGGAGACAAAGAAGGTCTGGCCATGAGGAACCGAGAAGGGGATGACAAAGAGGGCTCTGCCAGAGGACCGGTCGAGGGAGACAGAAGGCTCTGCCATGAGGGACCGGGGGAGACAGAGGCTCTGCCAGAGGACCGGGAGGGAGGACAGAAGGCTCTGCCAGAGAGGGGCCGAGGAGGGAGACAAAGCAGGCAAATCTGCCAGAGGACCGGAGAGAGAGACAAGAGGGCTTGCCAGAGGACCGGAGAGGGAGACAAGAGGGCTCATGCCAGAGGACGGAGAAGAGGACACAAGAGGGCTCGCCAGAGGACGAGAGGGGCTGGGACTGACGGCAACGGCGTCACGTCGGGGATGCGGGATCTCGTACTCTAGTAGCACATAACGTTGGCACGGCGTCGTGAAAGTAATGTGTGCTACTAGCGTTGCTTGTTTAACGGAATGTGTGAATAGTTATTGGTGGAAAATATTCTCGCATTATCACCAGGAGAATAAATCAGATGAAGTACCTAACCAATAAGAGAAACCAAAGCATGACCACAGTTTGTGGCTTCAGGCCCATTTTGAGAGTAAATTCAGCCCCCGCCGATGACCCTGCGGAGATCACAGCACGTGAGACCATCGGCGCATCCAGATTCATCCAGAGCCCGTCTTTAAGATGACAGGTATAATTCAGTTTCAACCTTCACTGCTTTTGTTAGCATAATTTAGGTCATCACATATACAAAGCTGTGACAATTCTCGTATTGGAGATGTGGCCGGTGGCGCAGGACGCTGTTGAAGGTGTTCAGTTCACAGCTGAAGGCTGCTATAGGTACAATGTGTCGGCTGGGTCGCAGGTGCTTACAATACCTACAGACTACAGGGGACTTCGGGGAGCGTGAGTTCACGTGTTTTCCGTGATGCCTACAGAACTGATATTTCAAGTGAAAACTGCTTCACTTAAATCCGTGACATTCTTCGTCTTCGGCTCATGTTCATGTTCTTCGGCTCATGTCTGCCACAGTTTTACCCGAAAAGAAACACCACATACACCATTCGAAAAAGCGAACAATTTACGTTAAGATCTCTATAGCCATATATCGATAGATATTCATATGTGGCTACACGATGTCGAAAACCCAATAAAAGTTGTCACAAACTCATAGTGAACGATTTCGGGATTTAAAAAGCATTAAAACGAGTTCCATACAAACCACCGTACAATTAGATCTCGAATCAGAGGGAATCCACGGTCCAGTTACATGGCAGCGCAAAGTATTGTTGCCATTTCATCTGCATTGTTGGTGCTTACATTGTTGCTTTCCTTACACCATGTCACACGGCTCGAACCGATCAGAGAATTTTTCTGGAAGAAATCATGTCCGGCTACATCGAAGCCAGAAGCCTTCGCGTCCGACTCAAAAGTCCCGGACTTGAATTCTCTTTATTTTCTTTTTTCGTCTGGGGAGAGTTGGGGAATTGTTTTTTAAAGACAGAAAGGGTCACGACGTCGGAGGCTAAAGGACCGGTCAGACCTGCTGGACCAGGGTTTTCCAGAGGCTGTTCTTTAGCGAGTGCCGGATCAGTCAGTGACCCTTCCAGTAGCGTCTCCAAAGCGTAGCAGTATCATAGTGGTGGAAGCTCATTTGAGCGTCAGACTGTGGAACTGTGTCGTGACATAATATTTACTCGTGACTGTTGAATGCTATTTGAATGTGTTCCTCATAGGTTTTGTAATTCATCTTCACGAATGGATGTGCCTAGCCTGAGTCTCAAGTTTTGTATTGGCACTTGCAGAATCACTTTAGGTGTATTACGGACTCCCCCGTGTGACTTATATTTCGTTTTCACCATGGGTTGGCGTGATACAAACAAATTTATTCTCGACGTCGTGTAGCCACAAATGAAATGCTATCGATATAGTTTATAATGGTCTGAAAGAAAATTGTCAGCTCTTTTCAAATTAAGGCTAATGGACTTGGTTCTTTTTCTCAGCCCAAAAATGTTAAGCAGATATGAAACCGAGGCAATACTTAGGGGTGCCAATTTTCTTATTTGAAAACACCCTTTGATAATATATTATATTATATAATGATATATATTTTTTTGTATAATAATTATATATATATATAATAATTATATATGTGTTTCTACGATCTTCTTCCTGTATAATATTCCGCCTAACTATGTAATATTTTAAGTAGAGGTGTAGAATATGTCATGATCATAACATCACAGACGCTCGCTCATACACATCTGTCACAGAACTTAAAATGTCATAACTCAAACCAGCCCTGGAAGAAACTCATTGTTTCTCTTTCAGAACCGTGACTATTTTGAAGTCGTTTATTAAGCTTGGTGAAACAAAAATAAACGTGGAAGAAAAAAGTATATATTTCTAATCTTGCGACTCCAATGAAAAACTGGTGAAATTGCTGTTGAGGCGATAGGAGGACCGACGAAAGAGCGAAATAAACAAAGAAAAGGGTCCTGGATCTACTCATCAGCCACCCGCTTATGGCGTCTCCTACAGCTGAGGCAGCTGAGATGACGTATGTGTGCCGTCAACAGCCAGCCAATCCAAACACACCGCCTCATCCCAGCTGGGAAATAACTCCTCATCTCCCCAGCCTCTCCCCAGCCTCTCCCAGTCGGATCGCATCACTTCGAGATCACAAACAGGCTGCTCCGCCTACGACTAGCGCTCGGCAAAGACGTGCAAGATAGTGCAAATGCACTCAGTGTTGACACTTCAGTCGACAGCGGCCCTGACGGCGCTGTGCAAGAACTCAAGCCGAATTCCTTCCTTCAGGTGTGGGCGTTCAGTGTCTGGGCGTCCATCAAGGTCCGTCTGAGGGTCTATACCGAGGTACTCACAGCAGTCTTTGAGCAGGTCCATCTCGTCGGCAGGACTGAGGTCGCGCTGGCCGGCGGGGCGGCTCAGGTCCCCAGTGGCATCACCCCCTCCTCCAGCCACACAACGCCGGCGACGACGGCAGAACACGGCGGCGGGTGAGATCCCGAGGTGTCACAGCGTCACGTCACGGCGACACGTCACGGCGTCACGTCACACGGTGGCGTTAAACTGCTGGGTCGCCCGTGACGGCTTCACGTCACACCTGCACAGGCCGGTGTCACACGGCGGCGTCACCGGCGTCACTCCCAGGTGACAGGTGACAGACACGTGACACGTCTGCGTCACACACTGAGTAGCCGGCAGTGAGTGAGAGGTGAGGCTGATGTTTAGACAAACAGCGGCCAGTGGCCCACGGAATCACCCCCTGCCGTCCTGCAGCTCCTGGTTACATGTATCGCGTCACAGTTCTGAGCCCGACGACCGGCACCAGGTCACCGCAAATCGGCACCCAGATCACCGCACTGCGTGATCGTGGTCACCGACACTAGCCAGCGTCACCGAACGACGAACACCGGTGAGCGAACCCGGGCCTGCACTGCCCCCGAGCAGCCCCCGTCGACCACTGCCGGGCCACCGCTCTCCGTCGGCTCGGTCCGCCGTCGGACGTCGCCGTCGTCTCCGTCACGAGGTCTGCCGGAGACCCTCCACGCACTCGGCCCACTGCGTGACTGGCTGAGGACGGCAGCCGCCGCCGCCGCCGCCGCCGCCTCAGCTGCTGCAGGGGTCTCCGACCAGCGACGGGCCGCGCCAAACACCGCCGGACCGCGCTGGGCCAGGCTGGCCGCCAGGCCGGGTCAGGCTGGGCCAGGCCGGGCCAAGCTGGGCCGGGTGGCGGGACAGGACTGATTTGGACAGAGCCCGCCGGTCAGCCAGCCAGTCGAGCGCTGAGTTCGAGTGGTGACCCGCTGGGGTCGATACCAGTCCACATTACCCCCTATTGATCCAAGGCCAACTCTAAGTACAACAGGCCGTCCTTAAATTCCGCGGCTGGAGGCCTCGGTAAGTCAGAGGCGCGGACGTTACGATGGGTTTGATGGAGTGTTTTACGACGTAGCTGTCAGCTCGGAGCTGGCCGACCGGACAAAGCAGTGCAGGGATTTCAGTCACAACACATTCAGTGACTAGCATTTCAGAGAGCTGACTCTGCTTAAGCATGGCGAACAAAACAGGAAGGAAGAACATATAAGTTTAATGTTTCATGGGACATACTCTCGCTTTCAATCCGGCAGAAAATTGAGATAAGAAAGAATACCATCGCAATTTGCATGCATGGTGAATTTCAAATAATTTCGAGATACTGTTATATTAATTGGTGAAAATCTGGCATAAAAAGTGGAAACTAAAAGCACACATAGGTACCTAGAACTTCAATAAAACGTTACATATGATTTATGATGCATACCACTGCACGAAAGCATGCATATCTGTCCGTTGTCGTGGCAGAAGCATAGGTACTGGTTATTGATTTGACTCTCAATTGAATCGATTGGAATCGTTCAATCAAAATTCCTGAATACAAATAATTAATTCACCACCAGATCTTTTAATCAAGGAAAAATAAACACCTGCGTGGAATCAAGGCTGATTGAATTTAAAAAAAAGTTTATTGTTTGAATCGGAAAGAATCAATTTTCAAAAAAGTATCCACGAGTCGAACGGTGATTGGATCATTCAGGATCCAAATTCATTCGTGGTTGAATCGCTCCAAAAATGTTGAATCGATTCCCAGTCTGGGCAGAAGCAATCCAGGCTTTAAGGGCAAGTCAACTACCAGTGATATTTACCCGAATCAGTCATCGTGATTAATGTGAGCTATTAGGAAGCGGGCCTGCGGTATGGTTAATGGCGCTAACTGCCAGGATTCTCAGCTGCAATACCATGGGAGTCACCAGAGAAGCAGGTGAGCCCACCGATCGCTCAAGGCGGATATGTCGACGTCCACCTCTGACAGAAGTTCGCTCGCAGTCGACCGCTACAGTCGAAGATGAGGAAGGTTCAAGGCCCGCGACCCTCACATGGCCGCCAACTGTCAATGGTCACTGGTACCCCTGCAGCGCGGAGCTGTCGAGACCTCGTCATCTACATGCGTCTCGTTCTAGTTTTGGGACCGCTCTTGTACGTCCTCCGCTCTAGAAAATATCCTGTCTAAGCGGAGACCGGGCCGAAAATGGTCTCGGTCCGCCCTTTGAGTTCTTAGGTAGTCAACGAACATTTAGCTTTCCCACCCCTGCCAGCGAGGTCCCTGTCCTTTGGTTCTTCAGGTAGGTAACGAGCTTAGCTTCCACCCCTGCAGGCGAGGTCCTGCCCTTGTTTTAGGTAGGTAACGAGCTTAAGCTTCCCACCCCTGCGGCGAGGTCCCTGCCCTTTGGTCTTTGAGTAGGTAACGGCTTTAGGCTTCCCACCCCTGCAGCAGCAGGTCCTGTCACTTTGGTTCTAGGCTAGGTAACGAGCCTTAGCTTCCCCCCCTGCAGGCGAGGTCCCTGTCCTCTAACGACACTCCTGCTCCCAGACGAAGCCCCTGGCCGTGGCCACGCGGTGGTAGGAGCAGCCCCTGGCAGAGAACACGCACACAGAGCGGTGGCACATACACACCGGCTGTTGTGGCGGCCGAGCAGCGGAAGTGGGACTCGACGCTCCGGAAGTAGTGGCTCTAAATAGCTGCACGGTGGCAGCCGGCGCGTGCTAAGGAGGGCTCCCCGACCACGAACGGCAGCTCCACGGCGTCGCTGTTGGCAGTGAGGTGTGAAGTCCAGCAGCTCAGAAGACTATACATGCCCGCAGATAGTGTGGTGAGTATACCCTGAGTCCAGGCGCGTGCTCAAACCACGGTATCCACGGTATGACGTCCTATATGGGCAGCAGGCAGCCAGGCGGGCCGACTCGTATGCTGGCGGCTCAAACACATCTGATTCGTGCATACTGCATAGCAGGCTCTGAAACGGGAGCTGTAATGACTGGGACACACCCTGGCTGGATTTGAACACAATTGCAGCATGCATAGAAGGGGCATGTTCTTCTTCTTCAAGTAGGTCAGCGGTCAGCGCCACTGCGGAGACAAATTCAGCGAGCAGACGTTAGAAGCTTGGGGAAACTGTTCTGACCAGCATTACAGTTGGGGTCAAATTTGAGCCCACATTTTCTCAGTCAGATGAACAAAATCGGATGTTTCTCAGGTGAGCAGACGTTCTGTTTGCAGCCGGGGCCGCCCGGCTGGTGACCGGAGACCCTCCGATGGCCATCCAGCTGCAGCCCTCGCTGTTGTCAAACTACCCGTCTCCCTCCACCTGATGCAGGAGGCCCTCTGACCGGTGTCAGCACCATTCAGCACCAGTGCGGACCCTGTCCAGTTCGGACCCCGTCCAGTGCGGACCCCGTCCAGTGCGAACCCCGTCCAGTGCGGACCCCGTCCAGTGCGGACCTCGTCCAGTGCGAACCCCGTCCAGCCCGGACCCCGTCCAGCCCGGACCCCGTCCAGTGCGAACCCCGTCCAGCCCGGACCCCGTCCAGCCCGGACCCCGTCCAGTGCGGATAACGTTCAGCCCGGACCCCGTCCAGCGCAGACCGACCCCGTCCAGCCTAGCTCGCCGCCATCGCTCACCAGGCTGCCACTCTCGCTGCCAGACACAATTATTCAGGCCCGCTGCGGCGCCGCTCCGCCGCGGAACCCGACCCGGTCATACATCAGACCGCAGCGGCCGCGGCCGAAAACAGCGGACGCCGTGTGGAATCGATCCCACGCCGCCAGGGGCACATCGCGCCCAGCGTGTCCTCTCGCAGGCTACCGGGCTGCCCTGTTGGTGCGGTGCG
Organism: Semibalanus balanoides; assembly: GCA_014673585.1. Classification (NCBI taxonomy): domain Eukaryota; kingdom Metazoa; phylum Arthropoda; class Thecostraca; order Balanomorpha; family Balanidae; genus Semibalanus; species Semibalanus balanoides. Next base: position 16,796 of record VOPJ01005447.1, on the reverse strand, counting down.
GTGCGGTGCGGTACGGTGCGGTCAGACCGACTCTGTGTGAGTGGGAGGCGCGCCGGCTGCGGCCGAAATAGCGCAGGCTCGCGCGCCGCGCGCCGCACGGCGCCGCCCCGGCCCGGCACGCGGTCCGGCGCAGTGCGCCGTGCCTCGCCGCGCCGCGCCACCAATACTAATGCAGCGCGGGACGGTCACGTGACCCGGCTGCAGATGCTAATTACCAGGGCACGAGGCCGGTGTGGTGAGCGGGGAGGTGGTGCTCCAACAGAGGCCGACGTTTGGATAGCGGTGAGTGGCTGATCGCTGATGGACACGACATGAACAGCACACGAAGAACAGCGCAACGTGGGCACTGGACATCAGAGAAAATCTGAACGGTACGCGAATACCGTTCTGATTTGTTGTGCCAGTAACGGTAGTCTCGCGTCGAGCATCAGCATCGAGTGTATGGAAGTGCATGGACTTCGCAATGAGGCAACTTCGTAATGAATATGCACCGTCTATCGTCAAAGTCATATCTTACTGAGTTGATCTTTTCCGGACGGACGACAAGCTAGTTGCTCTCGTGCCCCGCTTCAGTTCCGTTTGTTCGGCCCTGCGGCCAGTCCGTACCGGCACGCTTCCCTTCCCTCTGTCTCGCTCGCCTCGCCTCACTTCCCTTGTTACAGGTGTACAAACGGACAAATCGCACGTGTGCCTGTCGCTGGGTCGGCTCGCGCCGGATCGTTTACGTTTCCGTGCGCCGACCCCTCTCCCTGCTTACTGCGACCTTCCCCCCCCCCACGTTGTCAGCCCCGTCCGGCCCTGCTCCCCGACCCCACCCGACCACGCGCCTAGGCGGAGGCTATTCATAACTAGCGTGTCTCGCGCGTCTTCCCCGCGGTAGGCATACCAGCGTGACAGGCATCGAGGGAGATGGTGAGGTGATGGTGAGGTGATGGTGAGGTGATGGTGAGGTGATGGTGAGGTGATGGTGAGGTGATGGTGATGGTGATGGTGAGGTGATGGTGAGGTGATGGTGAGGCGATGGCGAGGTGATGGTGAGGTGATGGTGAGGTGATGGCGAGGTGATGGTGAGGTGATGGTGAGGCGATGGTGAGGTGATGGTGAGGTGATGGTGAGATGATGGTGAGGTGATGGCGAGGTGATGGTGAGGTGATGGTGAGGTGATGGTGAGGTGATGGTGAGGTGATGGTGAGGTGGTGATTGCGAGGTGATGGTGATGGCGAGATGATGGCGAGGTGATGGCGAGGCGATGGCGAGGTGATGGTGAGGCGGTGACCAGGCGGTGGCCAGGCGGTGGCCAGGCGGTGGCCAGGCGGTGGCGAGGTGATGGCGGTGGTAAGGAGACTATTTGGGTCGTGTGAGTGTATGGAGCTTGCAGGCGCTCTTTGAGGTGCGATCACTGGGGTTCGTTCAAAGCGAGTTGTCGTGGCATTGAGCTGTCGTTATACAGAGAGTCCTATGAGCACCACAGCCGGGTATGCAGTGAGAACAATGAGTTGACTGGCCGACAGCTGCTCTGACTCAGAGACGCACGCTGCAGCAGAGGTTGACCAGTGCCATCGTGACGTAGGCAGCCGCCAGGCTAAACAGAGCTCACGTCGGCTTCAACCGCAGAATGCGCTCTGACGCCGCCTATACTCCATCTGACGTCGCTTTGATGCACTCTGACACGGCTTTGAGGAGCCGCCGTCTGGAGCGTCGGTAATTGCTTGTGATGACTTACTTCCGGTGCGTGGGATCGGAGCGGGGACGATACCCAGCTGACACACACAGCGACCAAGACGGACCAGTTGAATGGAGCGAGGACCCTGGCACGCGCGCTGAGTACGCACGTGCCACCCCTCCCCCGCGGTCCCTCGCTTCCGCCTCCGGTGGAGGTGACCTCGTTCACTGTCCGTCTTTAGTGATCGACTGGAAAGCCTGACGAAAACGGAGAGCATGAAAACAGCTGCCCGGCTCCGAGTCGCACAGCTGCCTCCTAATTCACGGGCTCTATTACTCAGTACTCACGCCGTTCGTACCTAATACCCGTCTAATGCCGCCCAATAAACGGCCATTTCATTGCGACTGGTTTGCGGAGAACCAGCTGTGCCACCGTTCAGCAGTGCGGTGGGAGGCTTTAACTGGCGCCGACACATTGCACACATGTGCCGCCGACGCACATATGTCAACACGGTGACCGTTTGCTCAGCGTGCACCGGACCGCCTCCCCAGAGCAGAGCAGAGCTGCAAGGCCGTTTTTCATCGAGCCTGCGGAGCTGCATAAAACACGGCAGAGCGGGTGTTGACAGGAGAATTGGCGGGCGGCGGCGGAGGAGGAGAAGAAGGAGTGGGAGGCGGGCGGGTTACGCCGGTGCCCTCGGCGCTAACAGACGAGCCGCCAGCCAGCGCGGCCAGCGACGCTAGTGACGGCAACGCTAGTGACGGCGACACCAGCGACGGCTGACGATGGGTCATGTGGTGGCTGTGATGCCCCTGTGACGCCGCTGTGACATCGTGCGACACGGGAATACGTGTTGGGGTGCCACTGGGCGTCACCGTTTCAGCTGTCGTCCGATGACGGCTGCCATGTTCAGCTGCCGTCTGATGACGGGTGCCATGTTCAGCTGTCATGTCGAGCGTCAGCGGAGACCGGCAGTGACTCCTGCAGTGGGGAAGCGTTTGTCTCCTGGCGGGGGAGACACTACTCGGCCCCGGGGAAGGAACCCCGTCTCTTCCGGTGCCGACCCGACGCGGACGGAGGGACGCAGAGAGACTGAGGCTGAGTCGACGCTTCCCGTGAGAGGCGGGAAGCTGCCCCTCTGGAGATGGATGACCGAAGGGTGGACGTTGAGCTTTCTACCCGCCACCTGTGTGTTAACGTCGCGTAACGTCATGTGACGTGAAGTCAGGTGACATTGAGTGACACCAAGAGCTCCGCCACCTCCCGAAAGTTGGGGGGACGGAGGCATTCTGAAGTCGATTCTTTCCATGCAATGCCCATAGGCGTAATGTTAAAATCCGAAAATATTGAGGGGACACGTCCCCCCGTCCCCCCTGTGGTGGAGCCCCTTAGTGACATCAGTTGACGTAACGTGACGCCAAGTGATATGATGTGAGTGATGTGAGATGTGACGGGATTGTTAGTAAGCTGACACTGGTCATCAGACACCATCACCACTGTGACTGGGTGACGTGTGTGCCAGAACTTAGACGGCCGCTGTCACACCTTACACCCACTGTGTGTTGTGACACATCTCTCAAAACTCACACCTCTCACACGTGCGACATGTGACGCACCTCCATCGGAGCACGTGACGCACCTCCATCGGAGCACGTGACGCACCTCTATCAGAGCACGTGACGCACCATCAGAGCACGTGTCCCCGCAGTTGACGTGGTGATTTCGAGGGGCAGATCACAGATGACACTTGTGGCTCCTAGCGGAGTAAAAACACGACACACAGCTCCCGGCGCCCCAGCCGAGGATCGTCACACTGACACGTGAAGGTCGAGGTACCGCTGTGAAAGACAAAAACAGCTCGCAGACTGTGTGCTGCATGTGGTGCTGACATGTGAATGAGAAGAGGGGTGCAGATCTAAGGGGCTATCGAAGCCCCACCCCCACTAGTCGACTGACTTCTGAATGCTGTCCGACCAAACGCGGGATTTTATAGCAAAATCACGGCCCGGTGCCGTCAGTGACGTCATCTTCTCGACTTCAGAGATCTGTCTGACTGCCCGACTGACACAGCACAGGCTGCCGGTGCCGCCAGTGACGTCATCTTTTGATCCATCACTCGTCTTCAAATTCGCCAGACTCCCCGTCGGTGCCGACTGCCGACTTTGTCCGAGATCATTTCTGATCCTCACTCCGCTGCACTCCGGTCCAATGATGGTTATGACTCGGGTTTGAGTGAGAGGAAAAGTAGGGCTGATTTGTGACGGACGTAACTTTGCCGGCAGATTGGAGCAGCGATCACTATGACCCCGTCAGTTATACGGAGCAGCGATCAGTATGACCCCGTCAGTTATACGGAGCAGCGATCAGTATGACAGTTATACGGAGCAGCGATCAGTATGACCCCGTCAGTTATACGGAGCAGCGATCAGTATGACCCCGTCAGCTATACACGGCGAGTGACAGCCACAGCCGAGCGGAGCCTAGTACTCTGAAGTCTGAGCTCCACCAATGAACCGGAGCGGAGAACCGGGGCGGACCAGACCCGCGCAGAGAGACCGGGGCGGACCAGACCCGTGCAGAGAGATCGCGGGGCGGACAGACCCGTGGCAGAAGAGACCGGGCGGACTCATGACCCGTGCAGAAGAGAACCGGGGCGGACCAGACCCGCGTCAGAGAAGACGGGCGGACCAGACTCGTGCAGAGAAGACCGGGGCGCCAACCCGTGCTAGAGAGACGGCGGACCAGAACCGTGCAGAGAAGACCGGGGGCGACCAGGACCCGTGCAGAGAGACCGGGGCGGACCAGACCTCGTGTCAGAGAGAACCCAGTGGACGGACCAGACTTCGTGCAGAGAACCGGGGCGGACCATGACCCGCGCAGGAGAGACCGGGTGCGGACCAGACCCGTGAGAGAGACCGGGGCTGGACCAGACCCGTGCAGAGAGACCGGGGCGGACCAGTAACGCCGCCAGAGAACAGACCAGGGGCGGACCAGACCGTGCAGAGAGACCGGGGCGGACCAGACCCGTGCAGAGAGACCGGCGACCAATACTCTCGCGCAAGAGAGGACCGGGTCGACCAAGTACCGTGCGAGAGACCGGGTCGCGGACTCAGACCCGCGCAGGAAGAGACCGGGCGGACCAGCCCTCGTGCAGAGAGTACCGGGGCGGACCAATGACCCACGCTGGACAGAGAGAAAGCGAAGGGCGGCACCAGACCTCGCGCAGAGCGATCCGGGGGCAGGACACAGGACCCGTGCACGAGAGACCTGAGGGCGGGACCAGAGCCCGTAGCGTCTCATGGAAGGAGAACAGTCGATGGTTATAGCGGACCACGAACGCGGCAATACGTCTGACGCAGATGAAGCACCGAGGTTTTGTGCTAACGGGGTAGCCAAGACCCGCGCAGAGTAGACCCGGTCGGCGTGAGTATAATATCGACATAGACATGCCACTGAGTTCTGCAGAAGACCGGTATGCGACGGGACCAGACCACTCAAGCAGAGAGACCTGGTGTGGAGTGTAACGCTGAGTGCCCCAGACCCGCGCAGAGAGACCGGCGGACCAAACCCGGCGTCGCAAGAGCGAGTACCGGGGCGGAACCAGACCCGTGAGAGAAAGACCGGGGGGCGGGACCAAACCGCCGCAGAGAGAACCGGCTAGTGACACGGACCAGACCCGCGCGAGAGAGACACGGGCGCGGACGCAGATCCCGCAGGCATGGAGAGAGGGACGTGAGCGACCTCAACAGCGATCAGGAGAGACCGGGGCCGACCGCAGTACCCGTCGCAGAGACGACCAGGCTGGGCGGACCAGACCCCCGCAGAGTAGTCCGTGGGGGCGGACCAGACTTCGCGCAGAGAAATACGCGGGGCGGGATCCAGACCCGCGCAGAGAGACGCGGGGCCTGGATCTCAGCCGCGCAAGAGAGACGGGGCGGCACCAGAAGCCTGTCGCATGAGACCGGGGCGGCCAACCCGCGCAGAGGACGTGGCGGACCAGACCCGCGCAAGAGAGACCGAGGGACCAACCCCGCGCATGAATGACCGGAGCGGACCAGACCCGTGCAGGAGGACCGGGGCGGACTCAGACCCGCGCAGATGAGACGGGGCGGACCAGAGCCGCGCAGGAGACCGGGGGCGGACCGACCCTGCGCGTAAAGAGAGACGAGGGCGGACCAGAACCCGCGCATGAAGAGCCGGGCGAACAGACCCGCGCAGAGAGACCGGGGCGGACCAGACCCGGCAGAGAGAGCCGGGGCGGACCAGACCCGCGCAGAGAGACCGGGGCGGACCAGACCCGCGCAGAGAGACCGGGGCGGACCATACCCGCGCAGAGAGACCGGGGCGGACCAGACCCGTGCAGAGAGACCGGGGCGGACCAGACCCGCGCAGAGAGACCGGCGGGACCAGACCCGCGCAGAGAGGACCGGCGCGGACCAGACCCGCGCAGAAGAGACCGGCGGCGGAACCAGACCCGCGCAGAGAGACCGGGGCGGACCAGACCCGCGCAGAGAGACCGGAGCGGACCAGACCCGTGCAGAGAGACCGGGGCGGACCAGACCCGCGCAGAGAGACCGGGGCGGCCAGACCCGCCGCAGAGAGACCGGGGCGGAACCATACCCGCGCAGAGAGACCGGGCGGACCAGAACCCGCGCAGAGAGAACCGGGCGCGACCAGACCCGCGCAGAGAGAGCCGGGGCGGACCAGACCCGTCAGAGAGACCGGGGCGGACCAGACACCGCGCAGCAGAGACCGGGGCGGACCAGACCGCCCGCAGAGAAGACCGGGGCGGACCAGACCCGCGCAGAGAGACCGGGGCGGACCAGACCCGTGCAGAGAGAGTGGATCGCAAAGGGCGTGATGATCTGTGCGTGGGGCGACAAAACTTGCTTTCGGTCCTGTCTGTATGTCATTATATGGCATCGTTTGAAGTTAAGACCTTTGAATGGCACAAAAGACAGTTCAATGGACAGTGGCGTACCGATCATAGGGTCATTCAGGCCCTTTGGAATCGAGGCGTCCATGCAAAGATGGCGCCCCTAGGCTTTGATTTCCAGAATAAGCTTCTACATATACTGTTAGGAATGATGAAAATGTCGCCCCTCTGTCAGAAAAGACGTCCATATTCATAGATAATACGATGACAAATCAAAAAGTTCGACAGTTTTAAAGCGCCCCGTCGATCGGATGGCGCCCTTCAAGGTAATGCCCTGGTCCTTTGTGAACTTCTGCGCACGCCACTGTCAATGAGCCTCATCTTATGACTGCGCAAAAATGAATAATTCAATGCTTTTACACAAAGATATCAAACGAGCGTATCGACCTGATTTTGCTGATACCATCACCACAGACCAGGCGGCGCCTAGCTCGCGAGCAACACAGTACTGGTAACAGTCACATGATGTTACTACGGCACCGGTAACAGTCACATGTCACCACGGTACCGGGTAACACCACGGTAACAGTCACGTGACGTCACCACGGCACCGGTAACAGTCACGTCACGCAACAACATTTTTGATGTTACTTTGCCAGAGCGGACCAGTGCGTCTGCAGTGACTCCCTTCTCTGATACAGCCGCCCGGTGCCTCATCCCACATACCACGAACACCACCCACAAAGACCCCCACCTCCACCGCCCCCGCCCCTCCCCCTCCACCCCTCCCCGCCGCCGTCGCCGCCGCCCGGAGACCAGCGATCGGCCGAGGCTGCTGCCCAATCAAAACAGCGTCGTTTGTTACGACGTAGCCGCGTGGGACTTTCTACTCCCACACGTGCTCTCTATTATCTGACGTTATTTATGGATGGTCTGGGGGCGCGAGCATGTGTGGTGGCATGCGCGCCTGTACCTTCCGATCTTTATGACAGCGACCAGCGGCTGGCGGCAGAAGGCAGATACAGATATCATCTGCGACAGGTCAGACGGAGTGCTGGTTAGGTATTGAGTACGGGATTGACAGGTCAGACTCAGAGAGGTCAATTGATCATAAGTCATGGGCCGAGATTAGAAGCCAGAGCTCTGAAAAAGGCAGATGCGGTGCTCTGTCGAGTCTGATTGGTCAGGCCGAAGCGATGCAGGATGCGTTATCTAATGTCTATGACCTTTATACCTATTTGTGTCGAGACAAGACATTAGAAGATGAGTCACAGAGAGTGACTGACGAAACTTTGCATAGCGCTCAGGATCAGTCAGTGATTGTGTACACGAACAACAGTCAGCAGACAGCAGAAACAGCAGCATTGTGTACGCGAACAACAGTCAGCAGACAGCAGCAATAGAAGCAGACACAGCCGATGTGTCTGTATTATGGCATGATACTGATACGTCAGAATTCTGGTGTTTGATCTCTGACGTACCTCTCCTGAGCAGCACCTTCATAACTGCGGGAGCCGGCATACCGTTCAGTTCTGTTCAGTCTGTTCAGTCTGTTCAGTCTGTTCAGTCTGTTCAGTCTGTTCAGTTCTGTTCAGTCTGTTCAGTCTGTTCAGTCTGTTCAGTTCTGTTCAGTCTGTTCAGTCTGTTCAGTCTGTTCAGTCTGTTCAGTCTGTTCAGTCTGTTCAGTCTGTTCAGTTCTGTTCAGTCTGTTCAGTCTGAACTGTCTGTCCATCAGACTCGCTGTCGCGTCAGGCCCAGGCAGAGAGAGAGAGTCCTGTCCACCGTCCCCTGGTACCGGACCCAGACACTATGCCGACACTATCCCACTCCACTATTCCTCCACCGGACACTATCCCACTCCACTATTCCTCCACCAGCTTTCACAGCGCACACGTTCGCAGCCGTCACTATCGGGCCACCATATCACAGAGCGGACACAGTCAGCGTCGTCTGCCTCGCACTGCCACGACCCACCCGCCGGACCAACAGAGGTGTACTGGCCCCTGCTGGCCCCTGACTCACCCCTGGCTCACCCCTCCCCTCCCCCTGCCCGTCCCGTCTACCGCTGCCGAGGCCCCGTAACAGCAGGGGGTAAACGCCGGGTAAGGGGCCCCTCCTGCCCAGGCAGGCTCTCCCCCTCCCCACCCAGCCCAACCAGCAGGCACCCATGGCCAAAAACCGACTCACTCCACCACCCCCCCTTACACCACCCAGCAGGCGCTGGGTCCTGCTGGACCCCCTCCCCGCCTTCCCTTCCCGACCCTTACCCCTCCCAGCAGGTACCGGCACCCAGCACCGCTCGCTCAGGACCGCTTGCCTCGCAGGGTCGCTGCCAGCCTGCTGAGCCACTACAAATTGTTGGTGTTTTTTCTCACGGCTAGTCGAGACGCTCTGTACTGCTCGTTGTCGTGTGTGTGATGTCATTGTGTTCGTGACATCATAGTGGGGTGACATCAGCAGATGATAACACACTCGTCTCGGAGACAGTCGTCGCTGGGGTGGAATTTTCAACATGCAGCCTAACCCATCCTTTACAAACAATGCCTACAGCATGTTTGACGCCCGTCGTCTGCAGTTTGGTGTTTATCGAGTGTGACGTCAGTCGTCAGTCGTCTGTCGTCTGTCGTCTGTCGTCTGTCGTCTGTCGTCTGTCGTCTGTCGTCTGTCGTCTGTCGTCTGTCTCCTTGACGGTTGACGTCGGTCGTCAGTCGGTCAGTCGGTCAGTCGTCAGTCGTCAGTCGTCAGTCGTCAGTCGTCTGTCGTCTGTCGTCTGTCGTCTGTCGTCTGTCGTATGTCGTATGTCGTATGTCGTATGTCGTATGTCGTATGTCGTATGTCGTCTGTCGTCTGTCTGTAACCCGTCGTCCGTCGTCTCTCTGACGGTTGACGTCGGTCGTCTGTCGTCTACCTTCTCCCTGCTGACGTTGGTCCTCCGTTGCCATATTGCTTGTTGACGGCTGTCGGCTGAATCGAGACAGAGCAGCACATTTCTTCACTCTGTCTTCCCGTCGGCCAGCATCAACTTAGGGGTCACTCCCCCACCCCTAACTGACCGACGATCTGTGCTGGGTCGCAGGAGATTAAATCAGTGGTTCACAGACTAGAGTTTTGACCCGCTACCCCTTCAGGGCAGCTGGATACAACTGCGGCCCAGTAAATAATACTGAGACGTATAGTTAAGTTGTTAAAATTACCCCGTCACAAGTGATTCAACAGCCCATCAAGTCCTCCCGCACCCCCCACCCCCCTTCGCCTTGCGATTGTAAGTCACAGTTTGGAACCTCTGGATTAGAAGCTCGACAGTACCACAGCCAGATGCCCTTGACAGCTGGCACGTGGCTGGCGTTAGTCACAGCGCCAATATCCAACAGTTAGTAACGCCTGTTTATTCTCCCAGCAACCAAACTAGTCACGGGTTAAAGGTCAGGCTGGCCCCAGCCGTGCCAAGCCGATCTACAGCCCCAGCAGCTGACCGGAAACACCCACTTCCGCCTGCCATGGCTCGCCGAGCGGCGCGGTCCGCGGTCCTCACAGCCCACAGGACGACCCGAGAGAAAGATTGGTGCGGCCGCCGGCGGAAGCGGACGGGGCCTAAACGATTGGAATTAACGCCGGTGCTAACCACACCCGGAACACGTGTTAACACCTACTTCAGGCGGCTGTCTCGTTTGAAGGCGGACAGGCGTGATTAAGTGAGAGGTGAGCCTTTCTAACAATCCATTCACGGAGAAGTGGCACGTTTTCGGATTGTGAGATATATTTAATTGGTGTGATTTCTTATACCTCTCGGCTCTCGCGTACCATAAAGACCTAGCCTAAAGAACCATTTTCATCTTGAAGCAGACAAACTTGTGAGCAAGCATGAGAGTCGGCAGTATTTAGCCAATACATAAAATGGTGTGGTGCACACTGCACACAAAAGGACCACAAAAGGGCTCGCAAACCTTGCTTATGTTGTCATTTTCAAGAATGTCTGGTGACATTGCCGTTTGACGACGATGAACTTCTCCAAACCACGAAGTCAGTAAACAAAGTCATATGCTTCCACAGCGTCTCTGGCAGCCCTGTTCCATACCCGGCATCTATAGCAGCCCCGTCCATCCCAGGGAATCTCTAGCAGCCCTGTCCATCCCAGGGAATCTCTAGCAGCCCAGCCGTCCCGTTTCGGTCTCAGGCGGCCCTTCACATTCCATATTTGGCGTACGGCGTGAGTGTCAATAATAGACTTCTTCATCACAGCGCGCCCTCCCTCTACATAGAGCCGCACGCGCCGTCCGCCGCACCGCGCCAGTCTCGCCGCGTGGCGCGCAGGCCGTCAGTGAACGAGCGTCTCAGAGCAGCGCAATCGTTATGTCATAACCGAACCTGACCTAACTTGGTGATGCACCGCTTTTGTCGTCTTGGTATTATTTATATATATATATATAAATATATATATAATATTATAATATATATTATATGTTATATGCATATAAATTATATATATATATATGTATATGCATATATATATATACTGAGGTGATGCGCCGCTTCTGTCGTCTTGGTCACACTACCCTGAGACGCTCCAGTAAGTGCGCCCCTTTGGCCGCAGATGCGCCGTTTTGGCCGCGCATTCAGACGCCGTCCTCCCACGCGGCTTGACGTCACGTCAGCCTAAAGCCCGCGCCCATTGTCCACCGAGTGGTCATGCCTCTCCGGTCACGCGCGGCCTTCGATACAAAGCTGTCAATGGCCAGTCGGGGAGAAAACGTTTCTCTCTCGACTTCTCCGGGACCGGGCACACACAGCCTCACACAGCACATGGCGCAGTGGACGGGCGGAGGTATAGCGGGCAGCGGCCCAAACGGCAGCCAACGTCACGTCAGGGAAGCGATGTGTGTTTCGGTAGAATCGCGTGAGCCGCCCGGGTGGTCTGACGTCGAGGTGTGACGTCACTGTGTGCACTGGCAAAAAGGCGCTAAGTGGGCTGATGCGCCGACACTTTAAACGGCCAATCAGCGTCATGGTCGATCACGTGCCGCATGTAGCCTGGCACGGCAGCAGATCTGTCCGGTGTTCGTCAGCGGGCACGCAGCGGCTGTCACTGAGGGCAGACAGCGACGGACGCTTAACGGGCCCGCTCGGACGTAACTGGGATGGTTTGGCTATATGTCGGCGGAGCAAGGTGCCATCAAATGACAACGGAGTCGGGAGCACATAACTTGCACAGCATTAGGTATTGACATTATTGATTGAATATACAGGCCAGTAATGTGTTGAGTAGAGGTATTGAAAAAAAATCGGCGGGTTTTTATCAAATGCAAAAATGTATTTATGTTTTTGTCAAATGTTTTTATCAAACACATGCAAATGTAATGAACGAGACTTTACGATGTAACTATTTTCACAAAAGTAGGACAAAATATAGACAGACCAAACCACAAGCACCTGAAATGTGTAATGCTTCTCATAGGTCATACGGTACCATGACTATATTTGTACCAAATGTGCTCCAAAATGCAGGATGAAAACACTTCCGTCATCAGCCCGATCGCTGACTGCTTCTCAGTTTGGGATACAAACCCGCACCTTCTCGGTGAGTAAGCTTCAGAGAGAAGGCCTCCAGAGACGGCTATCTATCTCGGTCACGCAGCTGTACTCCGTACGACGCGCCGAGGCCTCCAGAGGCCTCCAGAAGTCACCAGAGGTCACCAGAGATCATCACAGTCGTCCGAGGTGTGCGGAGGTCACCACATTCCAGTATCGGCTCCGATCAGAGCCGATCAGTGGACAGTGGACAGTCCCAGTCCACCGGACTGACGGAATGGTGTCAGGACTGAGAGGCCTCGGCAGCTGACCACAATGGCAATTAGGTGTCGTCATAAAAGGCAACGAAGATATCGTTCAATCGCGACCATTTTAGTAAAGAGCAAATGATAGAGTCTGGCCTCACCGGTCGACGTCTAAAAAACTACTAGGTACTGTCCCTGTAAACGTTTCGCAGATAGTTGAGGCAATTTAGGAAATAGGAAAGGGTCTTAGGTATGACAATTATGCTGTCTTCTGAGTGCTGACATTAGTCAGCTGTATCATGGAGAAAGCATGGTCCGCTGTATCACGAGAAATCTGTAGATGACATTTCACTTACGGACAATTTCATCAGATAGGAAATGTAAGATGGTCATTTTTAAAATAATGCATGAAGAATATGACTAAATAGGACTCAATATTTGTGAATCCAATTTCTACTGCTCCCCAGACTTTTTGTATTTCTGAAAAGAAGTGTTAAGTAGATAGGTTTTATAAATATGCATCATCAACATCAAAATCACATACCTATACAATGTTTGCATTTTCATTTTTCTGCAAGCAGCAGGCAGAACTCAAAACTATTATAGATGAACTATCAAATGTCCCATTAAAGTGTAAACATATTTCGATAAATGCCTCACTGCAGGATCTCCTGATATTGGGAAATACAAATCATTTATAGATTTACAATTCCTTCCGTAGCACAGGGCCGAGACCTGACTGGGACAAGCCAGGCCGAGGGAGGGCCTGCTGCCCAGACTCGTGCGGGGTCGTTTCTTGTGCTGCTCGGCCTGCCTAGGTGCCTAATCAGGAATAACGAACGGTGGCATGAGCACCGCTGAACGCCAACAACTCCGATCGTGTTTTCACTTTGTCTATTCATTTGTTTCTCGTCTGCAACTGCTTTCACCTAATTACGTCATCTGAAATTGGGCCACTGTTGCCCGTTAACGATATGTTAACGTACAGTCTAGACCATATGTTCTGTCCACTTCATCGACACCACCCGATGTCGATGCCCCGGTGAATAAATCCTTCGTGAAAACGCCTAGTAGCTGCAGTCCTTTCAGTGCACTATTCGAATAAACCCTCCATTTCTCTGGGGCCATGTTTCGTTTGTTTTCGTCTGCCGGAAGCTAGCTTTGAAAGTTTACTTAAAAAGTTTACTAAGCGCACCCGTTTAATTCAATGTCAACATTGTCCATCGGTGCTGTCTGTCAGTGCTGCACGCAGTGAAATCAAATGAAACTATGTGTGCCCTCGCTCCTGATACCGCAGGCGAGGGCTATAGTGATTGCATTGGATTCCACTGCGTGCAGCACCGACAGAGAGAGACAGAGACAGAGGTGGTGTCGATGAAGTGGTCAGAATATATGGTCTCGACTGTACACTGTACAGTCTAGGGTAAATGTTCTGTCCGTGCAAAAGTTCTGTCCACTGTTTCTGCCTCTGTCTGTCGGTGCTGCACGCAGTGAAATCCAATGCAATTACTGTAGCCCTCTCCCCGGTATCAGGGGCGAGGGCAAAAATAGTTTCAAAAGATTTAACTGCATTAGCACCAACAAACAGCACCGATAGACCAAAGTTGACATTGAACTAAGCGTGTGCTGTGCGCTTAACCAAAGGTTTTTAAGAATACTTTTTACACTAGCTTCCGTCAGACGAAAACAAACATCGCCCCAGGAAAATGGAGGATTTATTCGAATAGAGCACTGAAAGGATGCTGCTAGCTCCGTTTTTCACGAAAGGATTTATTCACCGAGAACATCGTCATCGGTTGAGGTGATAAAGTGGACAGAACATCTACCCTAGACTGTACATATGTTCGCATGCCAATTGAATGACCGGCAAACGGGATGGCATTATCATCATTGGATGTTCGAATTGAGCTGTTGCAGGTGCTGAAAATACCGAATGGTATTGATTGTTTACTGTAATTGTATGCACTTCGGCCCACTCCAGTGTGGATCCTAGATATATAATATAATATCCATCATATAAATAGTATAATATAATATAGAACAGAATTTGTCTGGCAACAGTGCATAATTGTGGTCGGAACTGACCTCGACAGGAGCTGCCGTGCGTGTTGATGATCTGGTGGCACACGCTGCACGCCCTCTTCTTCCTGAACAGCTTGCTCTTGAAGGTGTGGCACTGAAGAGCGAGATCGCCCTGAAACGCAGAGTGGACACGTTATGAGGCGAACATTGTTACAGACGACAGACGACAGACGACCAGACGACAGCACGACAGACGAAGAGACGACAGACGACAGAATCGACAGAAAATGACAGACGACAGACGACAGACGACAGACGACAGACGACAAGACGACAGACGAAGACGACAGAGCGAAAGACGACAGACGACAGACGACAGACGACAGACGACAGACGACAGACGACAGACGACAGACGACAACGACAGACGACAGACGACAGACGACAGACGACAAGACGACAGACCGACAGACACAGACGACAGAGAAAGACGACAGACGACAGACGGCTGGTAACTGATGATTGTAATACGTGTAAGAACTGAATAGAGACTTGCCAAACAATTCTGTCGATGGCAAACTACTAGTTAACTGTCGTTGACTGAAGAGTCTGCAGTCTTCGTGAAGACCGACTACATGCTGATCTGAATTCTGAGGGTTTCGTTTCGGGGAGCGCGTCCTGCCGTGTTTGTCTGCCGTGACCCGGCAGCCGCTGCGGTGCTGTGTGAGGGGTGTATGAACTGCGGTGCTGTGTGAGGGGTGTATGAACTGCGGGTGCTGTGTGAGGGGTGTATGAACTGCGGTGCTGTGTGAGGGGTGTATGAACTGCGGTGCTGTGTGAGGGGTGCGCCGATCCATCAGCGAGTGCCGACAGGTCTCTCCGCCGCTGCCGCACGATGGCTGATAACAGATTCCACTACACATCTACCCGGCCCAGCCCTGCCGCGCCCTGCCGCGCCGGGGCATCTGAGCCACCGATCATCGTCCGGGGCGGTGTGAGCCCAGCCTGAGGTCCCAGTGGTCCGCCGCCCCCGCCCCGCCGCCGCCTCTGGACGCTTCTCATTAGCACGAGTCGATGTTATCCGGCGGACCGGTCATGACAGAGATGACGGGGGACAGATGAATTACGGGCCGGCACGACTGTCAGCGGCATGTCAGCCCGTCAGCAGATGTGGCGGCACGACTGGTTATCGCGAGCGTGGGCGGTGCATAGCATACTCCAACCCGTCCCCGCTCCCGGGCCGTCCCCGTCCCCGCTCCCGGGCCGTCCCCGTCCCCGCTCCCGGGGCGCCTCGCCCCACCCTTGCCGCCCCCCGCCTTCCGACACGTGCCGTCATGCGGCCACACGGTGGGCTGGTTATGCATGCCGTCCCCTCTCCCGCCCGTCACGTTATGCATGCCGTCTCCGCTCCCGCCCGTCACGTTTCATTAGATCGGATAAGCTAGGGCCGCAGACGCTGCATTGCATCCTAACTAGGAGGCAGAGCTGCAAACCGACACGATCATAACACGCGGCTGGAGACAACCGTCGACGCTCCGGATCGCTGATTCCATTCACCTGATGTGTGTTCTACGAATGCGAACAGCATTGGACATTGGTTACAATGCAAACTCAACACGCACAGTTTAAGGGATAAGATGATAGAATCACCTTTCACCTTATTATTGAGCTGAAATAGCCAAAGTGACATTTTATGAGGAGGGAATGGTTTAAGGAAAATCAAATGGTGTCATTCATTGCATTATATCTTCTGTCTGGGATAATTACAGGGGAAAGGAAAATATATTTCAGATATTTTCGTTAATAACTCCCATATACGAGCATAAAACATTGTCAAACTCGTATAATGATGATGATGATTGGGGTTTAAGGGCGGGCCGACAACTAAGGTCACATTGCCGCCCAAAACTCGTATAAAACATAGTCGAGTATAAAACATAGTCAACTCGTATAAAACATTGTCAAAGATCAGACTTTTTCACGAATCACATGTCACAGTAAATCCAGCCGTTCTGGGGGAATTTCGGGTCATATACTACGAGTATCGGCAGCGGCAATGTTATAATGTAGGTACATTAATTCTGACAAAGCTGCCGTCACAGCCGGCCAATCAGAGGCATCATCCGTCTTCTCTTTCTCATACACCCACACTCAATCGGTATCTTGCAAGACGATTTATGTCGCTTGCTGCACGTTAATTTATAGCCGAAAGAGATGCACAATCAGAAGCGGCACGACAGAACCGACACCAGACCGGTGCTAACCACTGGTGATCACTGGTGATCACTGGTGATCACTGGTGACCAGCGGTGAGCAGCAGTGAACGGTGGTGACCAGCGGTGATCAGCAGTATTTAGCGGTGACCAGTGGTGACCAGCGATGACCAGCGGTGACCAGCGGTGACCAGCGGTGACCAGCGGTGACCAGCGGTGACCAGCGGTGACCAGTGGTGACCAGCGGTGAC